>MU405373.1:0-82001 GCA_022836615.1 Annulohypoxylon bovei var. microspora
AACTACACCAATTCAACTGGAGGTTTTCGTGATTACGTAACAAACCAACTACACCAAGGCCTCAGTTGAGTTGGTGTAGTTGTTCCGAGCACTGGAAATGAACAACCAAGATAACCTGGATGCTCATGAAAGCTATAATGAGTTTATTCGTGAGACCTTGGGTGTCCATTATGGTCTCTAGTATCGATCAAATATTCGAAACTTGAAGATGATGATTGAGATGATTGAGATAATCACAATAGATATGGCGGAGACAAAGCGAATGTTTCATTTAAGAACAAACTTAGATACTATAGTATTTATAGTTGCCATCAAAGCCTTTATGTGCTATTGTTGTTCGCGAATGATACGTCAGTTACGTTACAAATATATTGTTATAAGATAAGGTTAAAATGTTCTTTAGGTATGTGGGTGGGTAGGTACTATACTTCGTATTCCGAGTTTGTTTCTCTTTGCTACTTGCTGAATTCCCTAAGACATGTTCCTTTAATAGTACGTAATTAATTTATACTGATCCCTCGAGTCTCTCCTTTTAAGTAAGGTCGTTAGACAAGAAGGAAACTAGGTAAACACTAACCACTTTTCGACGATGGAATTTAATAGGGGATAACCTTCACTATTAAGCGAAACCCGTGCTACACCTGTAGTTTGCAATTAGACTATCAAGCACGATAGCTTGAATAGCTTCATGTTAATTAATGCGACAAAGTAATGTACCTAGGTACCTGCCGGGTCCGACTCCGGCACAACGGTCACGTATCCGAATGACAGATTGCGTAAGGCCGAAGTCGGCTATCGTCCGTCTTCCCGTGACTCGGGTACCAAGCCGGCCAACCTCCATACCTCTTTTCTTCTTGATTGCTTTATTCCCATGAAGTCGAAAATAAACTAATAAACCATTGGATGTGTTGGTGGACTTTTAATTATTTTTACCGGGAAAGTAGGCTAGACTAGATGTTTGAAAGAATTAAGCGGCCCCTGAAGTGGTTTTACCATGAATTCGGACTTGCTGCTATCCACGAGACCGGCCTCGATGCCTACCTCATTATTCTGTCACGAACCTGCCGTATGTTCGCCTACGGAACTAATGCGCTGATTCTAGGTATGATTCCAGCTTAGTTCATAGGCCGATCTATATTGTCTTGGAGGTCCTAACATGTGTTTCAGCCATCTTTTTCTCTTCCCTAGGGATATCCGATCACCAGATTGGCCTCTTCATGACATTTACGTTACTAGGGGATGTCGTCTTAGGAACATTCCTCACGCTTGTGGCGGATCGCATCGGAAGACGAAGAGTCTTGATGGGTGGTTCTTTGTTGATGATACTGAGCGGCGTAACATTTGCACTTGTTGAAAACTTCTGGATTTTGCTACTTGCTGCAGTCGTCGGTGTTATTAGTATCACCGGTAGTGATTTTGGCCCCTTCAGAAGTATCGAGGAGTCAGTTATATTATCAGCTCAACGGGCTAAAGGGTTGAACATAGCTGACAAGTATTCAGGTCTATGCTATCGCAACTCACGACCCCATCGACAAGAGCAGACGTGTTATCATGGCACGTCACCACGGCGCTATTTGGATCTTCTTTAGGAAGCGAGCTATCAGGAAGATTCCTCCACTTCCTGCAAAGTAAAGATGGATGGTCTGAGGTTGATGCATACCATGCCCTGTTTTGGATATATGCTATCATGGGCGTGGTCAATCTTGGATTAATCTTGCTGTTGTCTGATTCGTGTGAGCTATCACAAGCGAAGAGAACTTACACACAAGTCCCACAGGACGATAGTGCGCGCGACACGGACGTTACTATTGAGAGCTCCGTAGACCCCCCTGAGGTCGCTTCCACACATCAGGAACCTCAGAACTGGATTATTCGAAGCCTGAAGTGGTTTTCGAACCGGCTCGCTCAAATTTCGCCATCAACTCGATCGGTGATGTATAAGCTATGGTTTTTATTGGTTGTCGACTCATTGGCAGACGGCATGGTGCCGTATTCTATAACAAATTACTATATGGATAAAAAGTTCCATCCTAAAAAATCCACTCTCGGCGACATAACCTCATTGAGTTACTTTTTCGGGGCGATTTCAGCATCGTTCGCCGGTCCTCTAGCTCGAAAGATTGGGCTGATCAACACAATGGTGTTTACGCACACACCATCTTCGGCAGCTGTCTTACTGTTCCCGATTCCCCCTTACCTTTGGCTGGCGGCGGGACTCTTTTTCGTCCGTGCAGGATTGAATAATATGGACCAGGCGCCACGGGCAGCATTCATCGCCGCCGTGGTCAAGCCCGAGGAGCGAACGGCAGTGATGGGTATCACGGCTACGGTTAGGACATTAGCCTCTGCGACTGGGCCTACAGTCACAGGAGCTTTGGCTGCGAGTGACCGTTTCTGGATCGCGTTTGTTGTGGCGGGATGCTTCCGATTGGCATACGATTTTGGTCTTTACGCTATGTTCGTGAATATGAGGCTTCATGAACATGAGAATAAACCGGCCGACTTGCCTAACGGGCACAGTGCAAGACGTATCGCTGATGAAGAGATGGAGCTAGAGAGTCTAGCTGATACGATTGATACTGATAGCGGTAGCGAGGATTCGAGTCCAGAGAAATCAGAGCCCGACATCATTCGGCTCGAAGTGCCGGACGGAAATCAAAGGATTCGAAGCAGAAGTCCACGTCGGGAGAGATATGTAGAGAGCTAGGGTTCGTTATGATTCTTGAAAGATGTAGTAACTATGTCAATGTATGTATTTCCAAAGTTATTTCCAAGGACCCGTTTAAGGACTTAGCTATACAATTGCATTCAATATAGGGCTTTGGTGCATCGGATATGATATAAGTGAGTTAGGAGTTAAGCTCTTTATGCTTAGATTGATAATAACCATACTAATATAACGTCATTGTAAAATAGCCTAACACGATTGCGGCATGATTATTGACCCGAATTCTTTGCCTTGGTTAAAGAAATCAATCCGAAGCTACGTCTCCTAGTTTGCCTGCCCAGGTGCTATTCTAAGCCTACTTGCCTAAGTATATACCTTTTATAAAAGCTCATCCAAAGCTCGTGCAATTCTACAGTCTTTTGTGTACCAGAACATCGCAGATATTACTTACACAAAGCCATGGCGTCCACAGCTGCAGTCATCGGTAGCACCGGCCTCACAGGCGCCCACATATTGACCACGCTTCTTGGTCTTGATGTCTTCAAATCAGTCTACACCATCTCTCGACGAGCACCCGGACCAGAATCTCCCAAATTGACCGCTACTCTCGAACCCGACACCACCAAGTGGGCATCCAACCTCTCCTCCATCACCCCACCACCGTCCGTAGTCTTCTCCGCCCTAGGAACCACGCGAGCTGCAGCCGGCGGCCTAGCGAACCAATGGAAGATCGACCATGACCGTACGTTACAGCCACCCAATCCCTTGCGCAATTGCCCGTAGGCATATTAAGAAGAAGAAGAAAAGAAGAAAAAGTATAAACACTAACCGAAGTCATCCGTCCTCTCTAGTGAACGTCGAGCTCGTCAAAGCCGCGCGCGCCGCCGGCGTCAAGACCTTCGTGTTCGTGTCGTCGGGGGGCACGCGGGGGTTCCTCAGCGGGTTCGCGCCGTACTCGAAGATGAAGGTCGGCGTCGAGGACGCCATCAAAGACGCCGGCTTCGACCAGGCCATCGTCCTGCGCCCGGGCCTCATCATGGGCAAGCGCGAGGTCGAGCACACCGGCGGCGCCCTGTTCAACTCCCTCGTCGGCGGCCTCGGCAAGATCAGCCAGGGAGCCCAGGACGCCATGGGCCAGGACGCCGACGTCATCGCGCGCGCCGCCGTTCGCGCGGCTGTCTTGGCGGCTGAGGGCAAGGCCCCGGCCAAGTACTGGGTCCTGGAGCAGTCTGATATTGTGAAGTTTGGGAGGGACGAGTATAAGTCATAAGTTTCGTGCAAGGAGAGAGAGGGGGGAAGAGGGGAAGGTTTGCGCTTCCTCGCAATTGTGCATTTTCTTTCGGGTAAGCATTGGCGTCTGGTACATGGGCTTTTTCGAATACCTTGATGATGGTGGGGACAGGTTGAAAGGAAGGAAAGTTCGAGAGAAAATTTAGATGCGATGATGTCTATCGTGCGGCTCTGCGAACTACGTACATATATATCTACATACTTGGGTATCAGCCCTAGGCTTGATTCGTGGAGTTGTGACGATGATGTGCCTCCCTTGCCGTGCTTGTCCTTCAGGTATATGGCTTGTCATTGGTTGGCTTATACGAGCACCAGAGTTGAATATCCTATCTCCACTATCAGATGGAAGAGTTCTCCTTTTTCATCAATACGGAACTAACAATCAAATAAAAGGAAAATTTCACTTCATTCGATTTTTGCTTTCTATTTGCATACTTTGTAAGGCGTGCGTGAAGGTTTGCTGAGGATTTTGTGCATCTACTATGTAAGATTTCTGCTGTGGTAGATGGAAATACTAGGGTAAGGTTATTTAAAGACGCCACCTAAGGTAAGCAACATGGTATTTAGTTCTCATTCATTTCACATTCATACCTACTAGTTACCTCGGATAAGTGACCTCCACAGAGCAGCTAAGCCATCCACGACCAATCTATCGAAAACCATTCCAGAGTTTCCGGGGTGGGTTGGATAATTTGAAGTCAGATCCGTGATAGTCACCTCCTCCCCATAAACGCCTCCACGATCCTCCTAAACTGCGCCCGTCTCGGCTCCTCCGTCGCGTCGAAGCGGTCCTTCACGATCCCCACGGGTATCTCCTCTTCGCCCCTCGTCAGGCCCGCCCACGCCTCGTCCGTGAACTGCGCTACCGGGATCCCGATGTTGCCCTCGCCGATGGCCACCAGCTCCTTCTGCTGCGAGTGCAGCTCCGTCTGCACGGCCGGCGGCAGGATCTCCACCACTTTGATGTGTTGGCTTCCCGCGTCGTAGCTGAGCTGCGCCCGGATCGACCAGAGCAGCGAGTGCAGGGCCGCTTTCGTCGCGCAGTAGTTGCCGCACCGCGGCAGCGGCACGAGCGCCAACCCGGATGTCACGCCGACGAGGGCCGCGGGCTTGGGGGCGAGCGACTGCAGGTGTGGGAGTAGGTAAGTGATTAGGTATAGGTAAGATGTGTAGTTTGTGCCGAGCTCCTGCACGGTCCGCGGCAGGTCGATGGCCTGCGGCTTGGCGAAGTCGAGGGTACGCTGGATGCCGGAGTTCAGGATCACGGCGTCGATTTGGGGATATTTTGCGGTAATTCTTCATTTGAAGGTCAACTAGGAACTTCTCATCGCTCTTCTCATACAGACTCACTCTTTGACCCACGCCTCTATCTTGTCGAAGTCGGTGATGTCAAACTGCGATGCTGCCGCCTTGTCGGAGCCATGCTTGGCTACGAATGCGTCGAGCCTCTCCTTACGGCGGCCGACGCCAATGACGAAGATGTCATTCTCGATCATGCGCTCGGCTAGTGCCAGGCCAATGCCAGCTGTGGCGCCGATGAGGAGAACATTCTTATACGGAAATGTCATTTTTCCTTTTAATCGATCTATTGGATTTGCAATTGACTCGGAAATCGAGGCGTGTCTGATGAATTTGACGATCAATTTTCTAGCTTCTGAGTATCGAGGTTCATATGGTCTAGGTACTTGACGAACATGGTATGTCTTGAAAATAGGCAAAGCTATCCTCTCTAGTTTATCCCACGACTCTTAATTCGCCTACCGGCAGCATTGAACGGTTTAAGTCACAATACCTACCTAGGCACTCAAAGATTCGATCAAATAGGGTAACATTGGATTTCACAAGGTGCTGGTTCGGAAAATTCATGCGGTACGTACGTCGCCCCTTACTTCCACATGGATTCATGGATGCTTCTTGATCTAAAGCAACCCCACACGAAACTGCAATATCCACGATCTAAAGGGAGAACATTGAACCCCATATCGGCATCTCTCGCCCGATAATGATTGGACAAGCAGAACGTAGTTCCTTGGAGGGTAGCTTTGCCGAGCTCTCCTCATGTAAACCTGGTCCGACCCCAATTCGGTAATCACGAGGTTTTCTTTACGAATCTTGGACACGATGTATACCTCTCTGATAGCTTCAAGTTAAACCGACGTCTGTCTAAGTTGATCCAAGGTTCTCTTGAAGCCAGTCTCTCCACTGTTGATTTTTCAAAATCGAACGGACTCTGGCCTCGAGCCATTGTGTGTTACCCCAGAATCCCCAAGAAGCTTGGAATCTCAGCCAGTCGACCAGCGCGGTCTCCCAATGCCGAACAAAGACATCCCAATCATATTTCTGCTTGCGTCCTTG
The DNA here is from genome assembly GCA_022836615.1 of Annulohypoxylon bovei var. microspora. NCBI lineage: Eukaryota > Fungi > Ascomycota > Sordariomycetes > Xylariales > Hypoxylaceae > Annulohypoxylon > Annulohypoxylon bovei. Next base: position 6,314 of record MU405373.1, read on the forward strand.
AGAATCTCTGAAGTCGCTGACTAGTTTTGAGTAGTAGTATTCTAAGAGTTTCTTCTCGCCCTCATCCATCGAAAGCTCGTTTAGAATGTCGCCCCTATCGTTTATAAGTAGACTTAGTGGCACTGAACATGTAAACAATTTGGCCAGATCGCAGACACCCAACCCGAGACCGACATATTGGAAATCATAAAACGCAACCTTATCGCCGGATAAGGTAGTAAATAGATTCTCAGACTTGACATCCCCATGGATAAGTGTCTCGTATTCTCGGCCACGTGGAGTCAGAAAGTCGGCTACCATCTCAGAGATCGATTGGCCACTAGAAGTGGTCGGTACAGTGAGGACACTAGACCACTCCGAGTCTCCATCCACGACAAGTGATGAGTATTCCTTCCGCCGAGTAGCAAGATACGTGTAGCCTCCATTAAGCCACAGTTTTGTACCAGGAGAATCCACTCGTCTTCTTCTCTCTGCTTCTTCAAGTGGCGGGAGTAGAAATTCTTCAAGGGTATCGGGTACTAACTTCCGACTTATTCTGTGGAAGCTGGATAGCCAATCCAATGCAGCAAAGATCTGTTTTGCATTAAGTTCCGATCGCTTCTCTCCAGCAACAGGGAAAAGGGGCCTTAGGTCAGTCATGACTACAGTAGAAATGAGTCAGTATTTCGAAAATTCAAGACATATCAATGCATCTAAGTCGCGTTCTAGGAGTGGGTCTCACGAATTAACTCCGAGGGGAACTTCTACCGTCGTACATAACATAGGGGCGAAAAGAGGCACTTCTTAAAGATGCTTGAAAAGATAAAAGGGGCTACATACTTGTAGCGGTCACGCCGCCGAGCAGTTCGGCACCAGGTTTCTCACCCGCCTCTCGCGAAGTATCAACACAGCGAGCGACAGCAGCCTCATCTTCTAGCAGCGGGGCCACAGAGCTATAAAAGTACTGCTCAACTTCATAACTCATTAGCTTCCGTAAGTGACCTTCATCTCCGGAATCCAGGCGTGTCTGCGGAGGCGCGATGAATTTGAGTATCAACGGGAGTAACTCTGCTTTCTTCTCGTCATCATCGCCAGCGGTGCGGGCCGTAAGCTCGTAGATATACCCATAGCCAGCCCATAGCGTCTGCAGCTTCTTCAAAGAGACTACTTCGAGAGAATGCCAAGATAACACGATGGCAGCCACGCGCTCGGGCTCGATAGAGGCTCTAGGGGCGACATTGCGGCGCATAACTGCCCAGATGAAGAGTAGAAGAGCTATAAGCTTGAGAATCGTGCCGTTTTTCATTAAGTTCAAGTAGATTGTTGCGAGATAAGTAATAGATGTTTAAATATTCCCCTTCACCAAGTTTTCGGACAATGCAGAGATGGATTCAGATCATCTAGCTAGCGGTGTGATTCGATGTTGGTGGATTAGACTCGAAAAAGACCCATAATACTACCCTACCAACTTACTAATGTCGGACCGATGCAAGGGCCTGACTGGAACTGCCAGTAAGACATTTTACCCCTTTCCCTGACTCTGTCGTCCTTCTAACTTGATAATAGTGCAAGCCTGTCGAGAAATTTATTTCCTTCCATATCGCTATGGGAGAAGTAGGTAGAATATGAATCCAGCGGCTCTAAAAAGGGATACTTTTGCTTTACGGCAAGGTATTGTCCCAAATACTGCTCACACCAACCCTACTCACCCACCCTGCCTTCTTCCCACTACCACTAATCACGTTATATCCAATCCGCTTCTCCTCTCCCTTTTTCAGCAGGAACCCATTTTCATCAAAAGCAACGATAACCTCGTCGGCGTCTTCCTCTTCCAGACTCACCCAAGTCCAGATGCTCGTACCCTTTTCAGCCCTGACCACAAACTCATCAGTGCCATCATCGTGCTCAACGCTTAGTCCGGGGTCTACCAGCGCCGCGGAGGCCAAGGGGGTGGGTGTGAACCAGTTCGTGTGGGTGTACGTCTTAGTTGCCTCAGCATTTGGCGGTGTCCCCGATGCCGTCAGGTTCGCCACGAACACGACATCGCTAGCATTAAGGGTCGAGCTTGCTTTCAGCTCGTCGATGTTGAGCGATGCTAGTAACGTGGTGTTCAGCGCTCCAACGGTAAAGTCCACCTCTCTCACCTCGGCATCGAGGTTGATGACCGTTCCGTTCCAACTAACCCACCCGAGATTTGCCGTGCCTTTGACTTCGTCCCATAGATCGCTCACGGCGTAGACCTCTAAGATGCCGGTCGTAAGATTCCACAGCGGCGCGATAATGACGGGCTGGTAAATGTCTTTGGCAACGCTGTGCAACACCTTCCACCTGCCGTCGTATTCGATTCCCGCCCACGTCGGCGCCTGCCAGATGTCCTCGAGCTGCCAGTACAGGCTTCCCAGCTGGTACTGCGGTCTTCCGGACCCGATGCGGTAGAACTGGATCTGGCTCTTATAGAAGTCGGCCTGGAAAATCTGCGTTGTATGGATCCAGGCCGAGAAGTTGGCCAGAGGGTCCGTCTTCGACGGCACGGGATAGTACGTTTGCGCCGCGACGGTCATCTCGCCCATGCCCTTGCTCGCGTTGGCGAAGTTCGTCGTGTTGAGCCCGCCGGCGGGGTAGTGGTGGTTTCGGAGGACGACGGTCGAGCTATTGAAGCTTAGGTCCTCTTTCGCGACGGCCTGCTTCCACGAGTTGATGCTTGGCATGCTATGGAAGCCGAACTCGTTTGCGAACCGGCCCACCGGATAGCTGGACGTGTTGAACGCCTGGTCCAGGTGGTAGTTGTAGTAATCCGTATCTCCGTAGATCGCCCCCGGCGTAGCGTTATCGTAGCGCTCGGTGATCGGGATCGAGTTGTTGAAGTTTATTGACAAATACCCGTTTGAGGTGCTACTTGGTGTGTATGTGATGCTACGACTGTTGCCATAAACGGCTGGAAGGAGCGTGTGTAAGAATAACGTCTCGTACTCTTGTTGGTAACGATCATATAACTCTGGCGCAGATGATTTAACATTTGAAAGCTCTAGCGATTCGATCTCGTTGCCGCCAGCCCAGAGAGCTAGTGAGGGGTGGTGGTTGATACGCCGAACTTGATAGACAGCTTCTAACCGACAGTTCTCGAGGAAATCCTGGTCGACGGGGTAAAGAGAATCGCTAAACGGAAATTCCGACCAGAGTAGAATTCCTAGCTCATCTGCAATGTCATACATGAAATCGGGGGAATAAGCACCGCTCGCCCAGACACGAAGCATGTTCTGATTTCCGGCAACGGTGGAGTCGAATAACTGTCGGATTCTGGCTGGGGTCACTCGCGGCCAGAAGGCATCTGGCGGGATGAAATTACTTCCTTTGGCGTAGAATGGCTGGCCATTTATTTCAAAGTGCCAGTGATTACCTGGGGCAATTCCCTTTGACACTTCCTCCTCTGAAATCACGTCCATGTTCAAGACGATTGTTCGAAATCCAGTCCGCTTCGTTATTGATGATATAATCTTACCTGGCCCCGACACTATTTCAATGGTAATGTTGTAAAGATCCTGTGGCCCCAGTCCATTTGGCCACCAGAGCCTGTAATCTTCTGCGGCGAGGACAGCCAAGCCAGTGATAACATCACCGTCATTTGTTACGTTAGACAAAGCTCCGCTGCTAACTTCTTGTTGAGTAGCAACGTCAATGATCTTGAAGTTCATCTTAGCTCCTTCCGGTACAGCGCCGATCACGTCGACACTAGCATTCAATACCCAATTTGCTGTTTGGTCCGGTGGGAGGTTGTTTAATTGACCTTCACGATATATGTCCAACAACGAGTTGCGAACATAAATCTCATCTTCATGAAATTGTAAAACCCACGCCTTCTGCCAGATACCCGCTGGGGCAAATGCCGGCCCCCAATCCCAACCGAAGTCCGATTGTTCCTTGCGAATAAACTGACGGTGAGTGAACTCGAACAGCCCTTCGACCCCCCATGGCCAGGTCTCCTGTCCGGGCTGATTCGCGATATCCTCCGCAATCTTTGGAGCACTGCCAAACTGGATTTGGAGCTCTGGGGAGCTAGATTCGCAGCTGGATAGGATATCGGTGACGTTAAAAAAGTATTGGCGGAACTGATTGTTTGTACTTGCTACGGACTGCGAGCAGAGCCGAATATCAGAAAAAATGTCGAGCCCATTGAATAGGAGGAACGTGCTACTATTCCCCGCCGGCGATAGTCCTAAGAGCTCGGAGGTATAAGTCCAATTTGACAAGGCGATCCATCGCATATTAAAATCGTTGAGTCCATAGTACGGATCGTCTATTACATTCGATGCATGGAGATCTAGGTGTACATGAGAAGGTACTTTTCCAGGGACTGAGATGTTATTTCCATCGTTCTTAAGGGTCCACTCTACGTCAGACAAGTCGACGATGTTTACAGCGCCGACAGTTAAAGATACCAAGGCGATGAGTAGGACCAAATACATGTTGACTGCTATTGTTACCAAAACAATTTTAGCTTGGCAAACATTGATTTTGAACTCAACTAGGTTCGGTTGGTATTTATAGTACCTGGGTACCTGGGTACCTGGGTTCGGGCTAGTTATAACATGCCGTGCAACAAAAGATGCAACAAGGAATTTTATAGCTATGATCCAATATAACTCCCTTTTATGACGACGGATACTACGGGTTTTCATGGGTATGAATGTTGAAATGAGGGGAAATGATGTAAGTAGCCCGCTTTCTTCCCAGTTTAGGGATCGTGGTTGTCCTTGTCGTCCTTGCATATTGGAGCTTCTTATCTTGGATAAATCTATAACGTAGACGACTGGAAGTATATCCAATGCGAATATAATCGGTATCTTTCAACCACGACTTAGTACAACTTACATCGAGCAAACCCCTGTCGACTGCTTAAGTTGATACAGCTACTCCGGCGGTGAGTTACGACTATTCGCGTAAATATATAAAAGCGTTCTCAAGCATGATTCCTTTAGAATTACCATTTTAACAAAAAGTACCGAATGAGATTGCCGATTTAAATTAGCAATATAGATCAAATGACCTTATATTAGAATCTTGGAAAATCTTAGAATATTGGGTGGCTGGATATTCACGTTTATTAGATATTTTGCAATAATTGTCTTAAGTTAAACCAACGCTATGAATAATATTAGGTTAGGGAGTCTGTGCAAAAAAAAAAAATTAACTACCTACCTAGGCTACCTAAGGGCGATGTTAAAGTTGAACACAATAGAAATTAGGTATGAGAGCTATTAAGTAGCCCCAGCCATACAATGTCATTGATTTAACACATCAGTACCTAGGTACCTACCTATATATCACAGTTATAAAGGGATCATATGATAATAGGAGGTAAATTCGGCGAGTTATCATTGATCAACTCTGCTTATACGATGTAGAATTAACCATGACTTGTAATTTTATTCGTTTTCTATTTCCAGATCCGTAATCTCAAATATCACGAACTCCCCCGAATATGCATTCGCCAGCCGCGTTGCTGAATACAGGGAAACCTGCATGAGGACAAAACCTGTAAAATATTCTCGAATCCCATATTTTCCTTCTTTTTACTGCGACGGGACTTGAACAGTTCCCATCCAGGTGTTGATTTTCCGCGTTGTCGTAATGTATCGTCTTAGAATCGTTTGTAATATCTTCAAAATATCGAATGCTCTCTAGAAGCAGTAAGTCGAAGTATTGGTTCAGGTGTTCTTAGACCTCGAACCGCCGGTATTGATTATTGTAATAATCTATTATATCGCTTTCGGGCGACTTAAAACTTTGGTTGTTTTGAGTAATATTGTAGTCGGTTTGGTTGTTATCAACCTTCGGGTATCGTGGTTTTTGGGTTGGGGAATTTCCTATTCCATCCAACACCGAAGAACCAAGTTTTCTTCAAATCTAACCGAGATCTTCGGGTTTATGTCTTGAACAACAGACAGAACTGAGCCCAGAGAAGCTTGGTAACAGATGATCTATAGTCCACTCCACAGTATCCTTTTGTATAACATGTCGTCCATGTAGGGAATGTTGATAAAATCGGCATCGAAGCTACCTATTCAAGATCCGCCAATTGATGTTGTTTTATCCTCGGTTAACGAAGTCTTGAGACATTCTTGATGGGTGTAGGTCTCGTGGTATTCGATTGTATAACAAGCAGAGCTGGCATTCTTTTTAGTGTGATGTGTTATCTGGCCTATGGAAGGTTATCGTACCCATAAGGACATATAATCAAACTTCGGTTCAAAATTTGGGCAGATGGATAAGGCGAATGTTGCTGGCGAGACGAAGCGAGCGTTGGTTTAAGATACCTTGGCCCAATTGTAAGAGGTGGTTTCCATGCTCTTATAGCTGGGGTCCCATCTGTTGAAGTTCTGCCATAACTTTTGTATGTTCAACTCTTTAGGCTCGAGCATTCGGACGACATTGGAATTTATCCAGCGGGTAGTGAAGCGTATATTGTTTGCCATATCGTCAAGGAGATCTTTCAGACTCTCCTGTGTCATCCGCAGTCTTTTTGGGGCCTTGTCGAACTCCTTAAGCGTTGACGAGGGGACAACAAATGCGCTGGGAGTGTATACCCAAGAGGTCTGGGGTTTGGGGAAACACCCTCCGTCGGCGAGTTGAAGGTGGTTTTGTTTGTAAAATGGTTTCTCCGAGCCACTAAATGCACGGAAGGCTGTGCGAGGCTTGCACTTGTGGTTATATTGCTTCCATGGTGGAAGATAATTATTTTCATGTCCGGAGCCGTAAGCTGATACGGTGGTTATGAGGAAGTGCTTGTGATCCTTCGAGTGTTCCAGAATGATAACTGGATGTTTTGTCGCCTTCGGATGTAGATACCGGGTCTTAATCAAGGTATCGTATTCGCCTTGTGTGAATTCTTCGACGCCTTTAAGGAAGGCGATGTCTCCATCCTGCCAGTTGAATGGCGATGTTTTTTGATGGCCGCAAGAGAATAGCGCGTAGTTTGTGTAAGGTGCCATCTTCATTTTAGTTTGATGGATGGTTTAAAGGGTTTTATTTTCGCTGCTAATAAATTGCGGGAGGTGATAATTAATAGTCGATAAATTCTGATTGTTTGAGGCGATTTTTGAAAGATTTTGAGCTAGAATTGAAGAGCGAGTAGGATTGTTGGTTAGAAAAAATGGGAAAGGAAAACAATAAGAGAAATTCATGGAGAGCATTGTTTATATATATATAGAAAAGCCACGTCTCGTGGCGTGTAGGTTAATCCGAATGAAGCCCATAGAGATATTATAAAATAATCCTGAGCATGAAATCGGGTCTCAATACAATAACTTCAAATATAAGATTTGTGAGTACTAAGTGGCTATTTTGAGTTTAAAGCAAGCTAGCCATGAGAGCATCCAAACTCAATGATCCTCTTTAGGTATAGATAATAATAGCAGTATTGGTTTTGATTATTCATGTTCGACGAGAGTTGGCTGAGCTTGTGTTATCTTTTCAAAATTTGTGTAACTAATATACCCCTTCTTATTTTAACAAGGTGGAATAAACACAATTACCTATAATAAGACGGGAAAATATTCGAGTTATACGAAAACACAATAAAACGCCTAACCTACCTACGTGATAGTCTTGGAATGGATGGTTAGGTTTCCAAAATTGAATGTACAATAGGATTGTCAATAAATATGTGTATTCGTGACATTGAATCGGACAACAAATATTATTTCGTACGCCATATACTCAAAACTATGATAGGCACCTGTAATATACAAGGTACCCGTTTACGTGGTTAAATATTAAAATGCGTTATGGCCTATCTATACCTTATGACATATCTCCAAACTTTTAAATAAGAGAGGGGGGAGGATTAGGTGTAAGATGCGAAAATGGATCTGAGCAACTTAGAAGCGCGTTGAGATGAACTTTAACCCATTTAAATTTTCATGCTTCAATAAAGTTTTAGTATGGAGGCCTGTTCGTACAACTGTGCAACAAAACGTTTTGAGTTTTGGAAAATGGAAGAGGCTATGCCTAATAGGGTAAGGAGTATATGGGTATGTACTTAGAAATCAATAAAAGAGTACTTGGATTTAATTGTACGGATAAATGAATAGAGATTTGTTGATATCTTTGGTTTAAAACTCAAATAACTTTCCTTCTAATAGGTTAAATTTAAGATAAAATAGATCTTCTTATAGCTCTTAATTAGACGATTCTAAAGATATAAGTTTCAATAAGCTGCACGCTATATTTTATACGAAATAAGCTGTTGTATCGCCGCTCTCAGTGTTGTTGTTGTTGCGACCGGTTGCACGTGACCCCCCGAAACGCTTCAACTCTCAGATGGTCCATGCATATCGATAAGAACTTGAACCAATCAAAAAGCCGGCTTAGGTTTACCCGAGCTTGGTCCTTATCAAAATCTCTTATCGCGATAATCCCGGATCTCCGCCACAACGATTGATTGGGTGCATCGTTTTAAGGGTGGGTTTAAAAGGTAATTTTTTGAAAAACAAAAAGCTGGCTCTCGCGCATGGACCAGGTGGGTGGCAAAAGTGATTACTTAAGGTGCTTACTTAATTAATTCCTTTCAATTCAACACACGTAAAAAAAAAAAACCTGATTAAGCAACCTTTGAAAAGGTGGTTAAGGCGTTAAAGAAAGGGTTACGGGTGGCTTAATGGGTAGTTAAACCAATGTTTTTTTCGTCGGATGAGAAAAAAATAAAAGTGGGTGATCGAGGAATCGAACCATAAACCTCCGGCTAAACTCTGGATATTATACCATCCGAACGGGTGGTCTCGCATTTTTATATATTTATATATATATTTATTCGTATATACATATATCCAATAACATCTTTTCGTTACGTAAATATCCATATGTTATATAAGTATTCTTTTTTTAAATATGAAGTAGATAAATTTCGCGTGGTTAGGATACACCTTACCCTTTTAGGTAAAATTTAAAACTAAAAATTGAAAATGCACAGTTGTACGAACGGGCCTCCATATTTAGGTCTGTGTACTGGAAAATCCTGGCCAATAAGCATCGAGGCGCTTGTTCAAAAGGGTAATGCGACGAGACATAACAAGGTTCTTATTGAGACATTTTTTATCAGTACCTGGGTAATTATCGATAAGATCTATCTTATCTAACCTTAATTACTACGTGCATGCCTACATCGCAACCCCCGCCATACATTAATTCCATAGGCATCCACGAGTAGCCATCAAAATTTCTACGCAGGACTACGTTGCCTTTCGTTTCTAATACATTTCGCTTACTCATAGAGTCCGAAAATAATACACAACTAGACGACAACCTACCTTGTCTCCTTAATAGACTCACAGTGGACTACTTGATCTTTCCGCGGAAATAATAAAGACACCGACCAGCACCCTCCCCATAGAAAGACAACCCCGCCATCCCGCCCCGTCAACCAACGTCGCGGCACCCAATCCCAATCCCTCAACCTATCTTCGCACGCGTAACCCCATCCATACACGCACCATGGCAGACCGCCCACGGATCCTCTACGGCGACGCAGGCCCAGAGCCGCCGTACCCGCTGCGCATGGAGGGGACCGTGATATCCGGCTTCGGCCGCGGGTCGAAGGAGCTGGGCATCCCGACCGCGAACCTGCCCGTCGACGAGGCCGCCGCGCCTTGGATCGCGACGGTGAAGTCGGGCGTGTACTTCGGCTACGCCTCGCTGGCCCTGCCCGCGGACCACCCTGACCACGCCCTCCACCACCGGCGACACCGGGGCAACCCTCGCTTGCGCGCGGACGCACCCCCGGCTTCCGACACCCCTACCACTACCGCCGCCCCTACCCCCACGTCCGCGTCCTCGACCTCGCCCCCCGCGTCCCAATGGCAGATCTTCCCGATGGTGATGTCGATCGGGTACAACCCGTTCTACAAGAACTCGGTACGGTCGGCCGAGGTGCACGTGCTGCACAAGTTCGCGGCGGACTTCTACGACGCGCCCATGCGCCTGCTGATCCTCGGCTTCGTGCGCGAGGAGCGCGACTACCCGTCGCTGGACGCCCTGGTCGTGGACATCAACGTGGACTGCGAGGTCGCGCGGCAGAGCCTCGCGCGCCCCGCCTGGACCCCGCGCCAGGGCGTGGTGGACGGCGGCTCCGGTGGGGAATTCGACGGCGCTTGGCTTGTGCGGGAGGAGTGAGCGAGCGGGTGATCTACGTATTACATATGTATTACCTACTCTAGTCTGATCTGCTTTGCTTTGACGATGTGGCCTTAGGTACATATGTAAATGTATGTATGGATGTATCGTGTCTAGCACGGTTGGGTCGTGGGTAAGGGTAAAGTCGGGATTAGTCGGGATTTAGGAGGGGCAACGTAAGCGAAGTTACCCGAGACGGCCCGAGGCATCCAATGCGCAAACTTCCGAAGACCCGCGGGCCACGTGGGATGCCTCAAAATGACATAGTCGCCCTACAGTTGTTCTGAGTGTGCTCATTGGTAGTTAAGCGTTCACCGCATAGAATAATAGATCTTGTCCTAATTTTAGTTAGGTGTCATTTAGAAAAACAATGAAATCCATGGTACTCGGTCGTAGAACCGAAGCTTTACGCCCATGCTCTATCCCGTGTCTATCTACCTTATATAAGTCCGTGAGATACATGCATGATATGACCAGCTCCCGTTAAGGGGAGAGGAGCTCCGAAATTTGAGCTCCGTCCAGAACGCCGCCCATGCTAAAAGTAGGCCCCGCGTGTACTTAGAGAATAAATAAAAATAAATGCCGAATCATGCATGCGTCTATACCGTGCACCCAACTAGATCAACAACCTATAATCCCTATACAGCCAATTGGTCCTGGTTGCGGTAGTAACATGGTAGGAACTGAAATACCATTAGCAACTCTTCAAATTGGAAGGGCAAGTTGCGTTAGAAGAGAACTCACATTCATAACAATCAACATTGGTATATCAAAAACGTCACGTTTAATGGTCCAGCAGAAAGTGCAGTCAATCTTGCCGTCCTTCTCCAGTTTGGATATCCCGTGCTCTCCATCTATCCTAGCAACCCTGTTGCTGAGGATACTATTGTTGGCCCTTCGTTCCTTGTGAGGAGACGACTCGTCACTGCTTAAACATTCGCTCATTTCCTTTGTTCGATATTTCAGTAGCCGACACTTTCTCGTCACGTGGCCACGGCTATCGTTAAATGCCAACTGGGCGAAATCCTCGTAGAATTGAATAACACTGTCATCATCCATGAACTCGGCAATGAAAACCGGTTGCGTCTTGCCTTCCGAGGCTTTTCCTAGATCGGGTTGGACTGTTCTCAATCGCGGGGTGGCGTATTCTGGTTTGCCTGTGCTGCCGAGGCTACTTAATTCAGATTCCGACCGACCAATATTGGCGTTCATGTTGGGTTCTTTGCCTAGTAGAATGTTCTTAGTCCATCCAGTCAGCGCAACAAACTCTTTGTTGACAGCCGCTACCTCCCCTGTTCTCCGGCAGACGATAGTTGGCGCCGAGCAATGCCCCATGAAGTCCTCATATTCGAATAGCGTCCGTTGTAGACATTTTTCCATGAAGATAAGATCCTGTCTATTGAGATTACGTGTGCAGGAAATAAACGATGGTCGGATACTCGCAAGTGACTTGGCAATGCGTAAAGTTTTATTAGCAGAAAATCTCCGCTGAACAAATGCGATCAAGTTATGGAATCCAGTGAGGTATGGGTAAGGCTCAGTGACAGTATCGTAGATCGCAGACGGATCACGATGTCGTTTGCCTAGAACAGACTGAGGTCCAAACCGGCTAGTTGAGTTTGAAGACTTCGGTTTCGGCCTCGTAGGTTGCACGATTGGTTGAGAACTTGCTGGCGTGTAGGTGCTTGCTGTTGGCGACTTATCGAAGGAGTAACCGGTAGGTTGCGGACTAGACGTATTATCTGTGCTTGGGCTAGCTAAACTATTCGGCGTGGGTCCGGCAGCCGCCACGGCGTAGGCATGGGGCAAGCCATGCTGTAAGTTACCCGGATATGCACCACCGTTACTTGGGTCAACGCTCATAAAATTCTCAGCCATGCCGTTTTCATATACCTGATTATATTGGTTGACACCATTTCGATAGACTGGCGTGGGTCCGTAGTTGACATCTGTCCCAGGAGGCTGGACTATGGCATCTCTAGGTGGCGTCTCTGCGGCGCCAGAAGACATGTGACCAAGCATACCAAATTCGAGAGCGCCGTAGTGGCTTCCAAAATTTAGACCTTCGAGGTCAAAGTTGAATATTGCCGGGTTGCTTGGGTCAAACAAGGCAGTGGAAAAGTTGTGGTTCATCTCACTAGACACCTGGGGAACCTGCATGGAACCCATTGGTCCTGCCCTAGACGTGTTCGGAGGCTGATATCCAGGGGTTACCGGAGACTGTTGTCCGCCAAAAGCCATATTCTCTGGCAAGGATGCCATCTGGCCCTGTGGATTACCACCATAGATAGAGTAGGATGAGGAGTTGGAAGCCTCCGAATAATACGGCGAGGTTTCGGAATTCCCGTTAGAAAGGTGCCTTCCATTTGTTGATTTCGTGTGGGCTGCTGGATTATAAGTCGGCCCAAGAACGGGTCTGAGTGCTTCAGGAGGGGCATCATGAAGATATTTAGCCTTTTTCCGTACACCGTCTTGGCAAGCATCAGCAAGGCCACGTTTGATACATCTTTGACAAGGACGTTCATCTCCTATCAAATTGTTAGCAATGCCACTTATGCTAAGTTCCAAGAGTTCTAGTGCAATTCACACTGAAACATATGAGCTAACTAGAGCTTGGCTGTGGGGTTGTTGAAACAGATGTGCTTAGATGAAAATCTCAGCACATAAACGTAAGGCTGAGACTCACCGCATGTTAGATGCGCCCTCTGGCAAGCATAACAAGCACGTCTTGCCTTCTTTCTCCTTGGGCGATGGGGGTCTTTAGGATCGTACTTCTTCTTGACCTCTCCTGGGTGATCAGCTCCAGGCTCGGGGGAAGTGTTTTGATCGGTCAATTTGATATCTTCGTCCTTGATAGGCTGTTCCATGTCGTCGTACTCGTTCTCATTCTCGGACATGGCATCTGAGACCTCTGTCCCATTTGCCTCAACGTCTTCCGGCATCTTGTCTTAGTTATATATAAAACAGCTTATTTTCAGCTCTCCACGCCCAACGTAGTGTGTGCTAATGCAAGTCCTGGGGTGGGTGAGTCTGGCGCAACCACACCTCTTTGAATGATGACTGTAGCTGATCTTTCCAGATGCCTCGGGAGTATCACAGTCAACCAGGGTATCCCAATTTTTTTCCCAAGAAAATATATTCCCTATTTCAACGCACTAACACAATCTTTCCACCGCCTCTTAGCTTCGACTTTGAGCACTGACCCTTAGCTTGAATCGTGGACCAGTAACAATAGACTTGTGGCGTATGCAAACCAATAAAGTTGTCAGAGAATGTGTATATCGAAGCTGGAGAATAGCTAGCTGCTAGAGATATTGTGTGTAAGACGCGGGCTTAGGTATTATGGCGCTGTACGCTGCCGCGGTGCGACAGCCGTGTCTAGGGGACGGTACCCCCAAGAGGCCTTGTACAAGCACGGCGCAACTCGTATTCAACGCGATGAATAAGGACGGACGCCAATGGGCTCGTTCCCCGTTACAAAGAGGCGTTCCTTGTGCAACGGGGACAAGGCTTGCTGGGTCCCGTTCGACGGGTCTATCCGTTCTGTTCGTACAGATCGCGGGGGGGTGTGTTATTTTTTTCCAACAAGAATGATAAAAGGCCGGGCAACGCGGGGGGACAGGTCTTCGCTCATGGAGTCACGCGGCGGCGGATAAGGCACTGAGGAGTTTGGCTAGGATGATATGCGGGATGCTCGATGGTTATGCAGCTACCCGCGACGTCTGAGCCGGTTCTCATTTGGTACTGGGGCGCACAAGGTTTTGTTTTGTCGTCGGCGATTCGGATATGAAGATAGCCCTAGGGGCTTTTTTGGGAGGGAGGGGGAGTAGAAGAGATGTGGATTGTATGTAGGTACGTATGTATGTCTAATGTATGTAATGTATTCTGAAAGTATTCTGGGTCGGCGGGTCTATGTAACTAAGGTCACGTATACGCACGTAGTTGAAGAGGCTACGGAGTAGGTTATGCGGTATGCGGTATGCGTAATTCGTTATTGTTGCGCGGCGTTTCGAGGATGATCGACTATGGCGCGGGCTATCTGGTATGGATGCATCTAGCGACCTTAAAGATGATCGTCGTGGGAGATCTGAAAGATAGAGATAGAGAGAGAGAAAGAGGATATGTGGATGAGCGAAGCTACCTAATCGAGCCAAGCCAGGGAGGGAGAAGAAAAAAAAAAGTAGGTAGCCCTGGAGCGGAGCGAGATAAAAGCCCAAGCGCAAATATCCAAAATGACCAAATATTGATGAAGTTGACAACAACAATAATGGAGATTGTCAGTTGACAAGTTTTACTATAAATTCTTCATGTGGGAGCGCTAATCAATTGGTGTCTAATGGTGGTGGCGCAAAAAAAAGTAAGGTTAAGAAAGATCCCCATGAAAGGATGAGGTAGTGAGAGAAGCTGATGTCGACACCAATGACACGGGCCTTCAAGCTTGGTGAGCCAGCCGACCAGCGACCAGACAGGAAAAAAGCTGGAGATTGACGATATCGGTCGGTAGAGAGGTGAACCGAGAAAAGAGGGAATCCGTTCTTTTGATTGGTTGATGGTGTACCGCATTCTCGAATAATCGCCTTCCTTGCCTTCCTTCCTTCACCCGAATTGCGGGGTTCCATCAAACTCTGTTTTTATTTCTTATGTATTTTCTTTTTCCTTGATTTTATTTTTTTCCCCTTCTCCCTTCTCCATTTTTATGCTTACCTCTTTCTCCTTTTATTTTTCATTTTTTTTGTATACATATCTATTTGCGCATTCCTTCCATCCTTCAATTCCATTTCCAAGGTTCCCGTTTTTCTTTCATCATATTCTTCTCGTCGCACGTGAGCATACTAAATTCCTAAGCCGAAATAGGGCTGGTGTTGCGCGTGGATTGCCTAAGAAAGCAGGACTAGAATTTATCAGGAATAGGGACGAAAGGGAGAAAGCCAAGTTGAAGCTAGACCTAAAATTGCAAGTGCTAATGCAGTTAATGCGGTTAGTAGGATCCACAAGGCCAAATCGACCAGTCAGGCACGGACCAACCAGCGCCAAGATTTGTGCCAAGGATACCGATTCGAACCACGATACAAACTCAGATTACTAACTAAAAAAACGTGAGAACCTTGCACAACATCATTTCTACCGTAAGGTAAGGTTGCTTTCTCCCATCCATCCCTCCTGCCATCATCATCATTAAGCAATTGCCAACACCAGCCTTAAGCCCCGACAGCCGACAGGGCTCTGTGCCGTTTGATCGTTTGATGCACCACTTCCCCAGACAAGCACAATGTGGTTAGCTTGGCGATCACAGTCACCAGCATATCGAACATCAATGATACGTCCGAATATCTACCTAGATATGCGCTCTACGTATATGTACCTATGTAATAAGCGAGGCGCCGATCATTTCGATGTTCTAATCTAGAGGTTTAATGTTGGAATTTGGAGTGGTAGGTACAACACATCGTGCGTGTCGCACTGGCTCTCCCCCCTATTTCCCCCTCAGCTAGCCCTCAGTTATGAGAGGAGGGGGACAGTGTCAGATACGACGATACAATGTCAACGTCCTTTCCATCTATGATCAATATCAAAGTTTATAAAGGTACATATATATATACAAATTAGCAGTCGTCAGCAGGTACGAACCAACATCAAAATCGATTACCGATTACTCCATTAATAACTTGGAAGTAGGCACCTACATAGGTAGGTATGACTCCATCGATGTCTCCTCATTCCTATTCATATCTGTAGCCAGCCTTTTAATTCACCGCCCTCGTTTTTTCTACATGTACACACTTCATCACGGACCAAACTCCGTACATTCATTTCTTCCAATTCTAGTAGGTTACTACGCCGGTCATCTCAAATACAGAACACGTATACACACTCCTTTAAAAAGAGAAGATGAAAATTTACACGGGGCCACTACGGATGGACCATCGATATGTGCGTATATCCAATAACAATAACAACGACACCCCCAAATTAACCCCCCGTCAAAACGAATGGCGCTCTATACGTGCATAGCATGGCTGAATATATCAGCGCAAGCGAGGCGATCTCTCGTCGAATCATGGTCCACGTATCCGTTGTGCCGAGCCTAACTGAGAAGGAAGATGCAAGATGCAATGCCGAGTAGTTGACCCCATCGTGGGTCAAACTACATGCGGCATGCAGTCAAAATTGTATGGGTCCAATCAACGTCCGATGGACCAGTTAAGATCCAGTCAGTGATCAGCCAAGAACCAGTCGAAGCTTCTATTGACGCGTCACTTAAGTACTGGCGTACTGGAGTACTACGTACTGAAATCGAAATCGAGGGATGATGATGATGAACTGTTACCACTACTACCTACATACAATATACAACATACAACATACAGCATACAACATACATGCAAAGGTTCCTAAGCTATTATTTGCAGATTTCGGATTTCGTTCTCCAGCCCGTTACTACGTCGGCCGCTCGCCAAATCTTAATGAAACAGGCAGGTCGCCGTGTTGATCTAGAATCTCGAAATCTTGCTCCAGACGAGCCTATCTATCTCGTCTGCTGTGTTGTCTGCGCCCTCCTATCGCCAACCTTCCCGAATTCTCCGGGGTGCCTGAAGATCTCCACTGCAAGTCACTGCAAGAGACCTTCAATCTTTCAATATGTCCACCATCTGGAGGCAATCAATAGCGATCACCCTCGGTGCGACCAAGGGAGGCCGCATCCGACCTTTTCGATCGACCTTTCGCCACTATTTCAGCACAGGTTGCATCTAAATCTGTATACCGTTCGCTTTACCCGTCGTTGTCTCGATGAAACTGCGTCTAGCGCACCTAAGGCTGGTTATCCGCATATACAATTTCAATATAGTCTTTTCCATCTGAGATCGCTTACCCAACTCTATGTAGCCCACGGCGCCAACCGTCCGCTGCTGCAATGTCGTGCATCTGCATGAATAGCGCACAACTATTACTGCGGAATGCAACCTCACTCAAGGCTTGTTATTCCCCTGTATACCCATCGTGGATAGTGGACGCGGTCCCTTTCGGCGCTTGCACACTCGCGTCTTTTTTTAACGCCGGCAATGCTGTCATTGTAGCATATCATAGGGCATATCAGCCCTGCTCTTGGCCAAATGAGCTCGGGCAACACAACATGTCAATCCTTTGGAGTACCATGCAATAGTACGGACCAGCTATACTCAAACTCCAAAACCACGGCATTTCAATGGCCCAGGGACTGTCTTTTAAAAGCCGCGAATTCATAATTAAAGTCACGTGTCCCACCTGCATACGACCCTCGCGCGTTGCATTATGCTATGTGTTACGCGAATCGTGGAGAGCGGGATGTTAAAGGAGATGTAAGGGAGGTAAGAGGTAGGAGGCACATTGCGACTCAAGAGGCTAATAAGTCTTTCGACCAACTATTAGCTCTTAGCTAGGGTAGATGCTCAAACACGCGGCACTCATCAAGGACCAACGAACTCTCCACAGAGCCAGCTGAACGGCTACAAGCTTCGTGCAACTCTAGGAAGGAAGCGCTCCTCCGAATGCAGTCCGGCTCAACGCAGCATAAGCGGTCCTAACTAAGTACTGCCGACTGTCTAAAATATGGGTACCTATTTTATCATCATATTATGGTTGTCCGCGGTAGTATCACACATGATGTCACGGTTCCAAGCATGCCCGCACACGATGATCGCGTTACCTATAATCAAATGTCCTACCGTTCACTCTAACTAGTTGCACAGGATATTAGCTCGAAAAAACTGCTTCGGAGATGTAAGATCACAGTGGTCTGCAGAACCCTGACAAATCGATTACAAACAAATTTCGAGGGCATTCATTCAACTAAGTACCTACTTTGTGCTTGTTCCACCGACCAATCCTCTCGGTTTCCTTACAGGTTGCTCACACCGGTAGTCGACATCATGATTTACCTTGGGCCTCAAGGCTTAGCTTTCTTGGCAGCATCTAGGCGATGCCAATGCTGCCCTCTAGATCAGACAAGACCTTGGCAATTGCTTAGGGGCAACGAAGTTGAACTTTGTTCCGTCACACAGGCAAGGCCCTCCAAAAATAGGAGAATATATGGTCTAGTCATTGCAGAATATAGTCGGACTTCCGGCTAGACAGTGTCATGTCATCTCCATTCGAACTATTTCGACTCGGTTTATTTTGCGCGTCCATGCAAAAGCCGACTCCACACCACTATGTGATATCATAGTCATTATCACTGCTGAGATTTTCGACCTCAGCTAAGTGGGACCAAAAGACTAGGAGGTGTGCGTTACATCATCGCCTCTAAGCGCGAGATGAATGTAAAGCAAGCAGCCCATCTCACGGTGAGGTACTTGATCTTACGTGAAAGATACACTCATTAGCCAGCCTCGTACATCGGTTGTGGGCATATATTGAAAACTTGATACGAGGTTACAAAGCCGCCGCTGAGGCTTCTCATGGCAATTAATTAAACACGCGCATTCGCCAAGTAGTTGAGAACACGAGCCAAGTTTACGAAACCACCAATAACATAATCTATGATTGGTTCCCGACGAAGTGGATAAGATGATTAAGGAGAGGGTTTTATGTCTGGCATACTCGGACAGAAGCATTCGTTATATGGGTGGCGCCGCACATTGCATATCAAACGAGTCTAGAGGAACCAATGGTCTACCTAGCCACAAAGCTTGACATCACTCGGAAATGAGGTGGCGCTCGATAGAATCCAGGCCTAGAACAGCAAGAGACGCGGAGAACGTCCCATGCCTATGACAGGTACGCTCGCTCAGGGGATAAGGCCTTGCTTCCGATTGCGACGACCGTAACTTGATATTCTTGAGGCATCAAGCGACGTGTTTTCTTGGCACGAGCACTAGGTGTCGGTCGTGGAATCCCCCTTACGGCCGCAGAAGCAGACCGCACTAAGGCAGGTCCTGTTTTCTGTTTTGCATCGTAGCTACACACACCACTTCTTCCACTACCGGAACCCCTAGCCATAGTTATTCTAGTATTGGTACTAAAGTTGACTCTTCGTCATAAGTCGTATACATCCGCCACAGGAACGCGGAAAAGCGGCTTAGGCACGAGCTGCATTTTGCATTGCTTTCAAATCCCGGTTCTTGATTTCTCCTCAGGATCTATCAAAATCTTTCCTTCTCGGGAGTTTGCTACATGAGCTACACCGTTGCCTGGAATACGCCGAGCAAGGAAACAAATTGCGAACCGCCACCATCTGTGCTCTTGGTGGAGTTTCAGACGGGTGAGGCGTGATAAGATTACTTCTTATTGCGATTAAATGTGCCGAATCAAACAGAAAGGGTGTCTGCTAACCAGGTTTTCGATTCAATAGAGCCTCTGGGAGCATGGATTCCAGGAAAATACGCGCGTCGATCGGTCCTCATTCGGGTTCAGGCGCAGTCTATTGTCTACGCGGTTAGATAAAGGAGGTGCAGTAGAGACCATGAGTGGTCGCTATGGATGACTCAAGCGACACGAGAGGATATTCAGCCAGCCAGTTAATCTGACCACGCCTATCTCGCTGCTTCTCCGCCCCTCCATAAGCTGTCAACAGGTAGCTGGTCCAGGCCACCCTCCCACCGACTATCCAGATCGCCGGGCTTTTCAGCCTCATAATGTCCGGAACCAATTCAGCTCCCCATCCGCATGCACACGCCGCACCAATACTTGCATAGGCGCAGGCTTTGTCCCCCTTGCTCTGACCGAACTCGTTCGAACACTGGCTCCAGGTGTGCGGGAATATCAAGCCATTCCCTCCTCCCGTCGTATGTTCCCCGGACTTACGGTGCCGCATCTAGATTTCCTGACCAGTCAATCTGACAGCTGACATATTTATATGTATGATCAGCTGCAAATACGACTCTGTGGCGTGGCGACGGTCAGAAGAAAGGTATTAGGTGAGGGCTGCAGGCTCGTCAACGTCTCATCAGCCTTCTAACGGGCAGCCCCCACGTTCTCAATGCGGTGTGTGATGGCTAGCTTCCTAGAGGTCGGAAAACTCTATATATGTAGCCACACCGAAATCTCCCGAACGTAGACTACTCGATTCGTTTCGCCGGTTTCAAATCCAGAGCCTCCTAACCCCAGAACTGATATATTGGCATGCGCAGCCGTTAAAGCCTCGTAGACTAAAACAGACAAGATCATAGTTAAGTTATCTATTTAAGAAGATCGACAATCCATGATCGTCGAGTTTGCAGAGATGTATGGTTTCAAAAAGGCATATATGCATGTAGGTATTTCATTAATATTGCAGTTGCTTAGGTATTTCGCTTGTAGAGTATACAAATAGTAATTCCAAACACATTCGCATGTATCATGTCCCATCTCCTTCTACCCCCCAAGTACATCGTCAATACATAATGTATAGATAGCAACAATAAATGATAACCCGAATAATACCCTAAATATGTACGTATATATATGCAATGTGTTCGCGATTGCAACCAAATTATGTATAGATGGCATGAGTTGACGTTGAACTCCGGCCTGTATGCTACTCTAGTTCTCCCTTCTAGGACAAGAATGCTCGTTAATAGATGTAAACGTAGATGTGGATGGTATATTGCGACTACCGCTCTATCACCGCGGTGGCCCCTTTCCACATCTGCGGAATTCGGGGCGCCGTCGTATCTAAGTTCTGAGTGCCGCACCCACGTCCCGGCAGTGCGGTTATCTCGGAACTAGCCGTCGATATTTCTAATAGTCCGAGGAGTGCATGAACCCCATCTCCGTCTCCAACCCCACGGGTTCATGCACTCTTAAACTAGTCTTCTGCGGTCAGCAAAACGTAGGTACCTCACCTCATATGCATGGGACGAACCATCCCACGGGTAAAAAAGAGAGAAAAAGCCAAAGAGCGCTTGCGCCCCTGACTGCGACCGCCCCGCCCCCCCTCTGGTCTAGTATGTCTCACTGAGCCCCGAAAAATCAGGAACGTCACTGTCGCAGTTGAAGTCCTTGTCGTAGGCCTTGGCGGGCAGGATGCCGGCGGCGAGGCCCTTCTTGTAGCTCCACTGGGGCGCGCTCTCGGTGTCCCAGGTCCAGTACCACCAGCCCCAGCCCTTCTCGAACGAGACCATCTGGGCCTCGGCGAACATCTTCAGGAACTTCTTGTAGGCGTCGCTGTACTGGCCCGGGTCGGCGTTCGCGCCGTCGCAGGTGCAGGTGCTGTCCTTGGTGGGGCACAGGGGCGTCAGGGCCTGCGTGGACACGTTCCCCGAGTCGTACGTGCCCGACCACCGGTTTCCCCAGCCCACGTTGGTCAGGTACTCGGTGCAGTCCGTGTCGGCCTGGGACCACTCGGCGAACATGGTGGGTCCGAACCCCGTCGAGGTATCCATGCTCTGCTCCGTCTGCTCTGTCCAGCCGTCGCACGCGTATTGTACTTTCTTCTGGTGCGTGTAGAGGATCTGGTCGTTGTTGAAGATGACGTACTGGTGCACGTCCAGCACGAGCCCGTCCATGCCCGTCAATTTGCCCTGCCAGTTGGCCAGTCCCATGAATCCGTCCCCGAACACGACGTTGGCGTTCACGCCGTTCTTGCGTACGAGGTTATACGCTTCTGTTGTCCACGAGATAACGGCTTCCGCGGATAGGGATACCATGCGCGGCTCATTCGCCAGGCCGTAGAAGGTGATGATGTTCTTGTAGCGGTCTTGCGCGAAGAACTTGGTTAGACGATCGTGTACGTCCAGCGATCGTTGCTTGTTCAGGTCGCCATCGGTGCCGTTGAGCCAGTTGACGACGCCTTGCCTTCCACTGTGATTCCATCCGTTCTGACTACCCGGTATGCCGTGAAGGTCCAGGTTCACCCGTAGTCCGTACTTGCGCGCCCACTCAATAGCACGCAAGAGGTAGCGCCAGGAGGTGCGGAAAACATAAGGGTCATCGTCGTATGTCTGCACAGCCCAGTAACTATACGGGATGCGGACGTGGTCGAGTCCCGCTGCTTGGATCTCCTGGAAGGTCTGTTCGGTTACGAAGGTCGCATAATGCTTCTCGAGAGTTGAAGCCGCCGTCTTAACACCTAAATGGCTACATAGAGTCCACTCGTCGATAATATTTAGCCTGCTGTCGTAATCGAATAGCGAAGGTGTAATGAAAGGTTCTAGTGATAGCCATCCACCAAGATTTACACCGCGTGCCGGTGTCTTGGTATAATCCCAGGACTTCTCGATAGCCGCAACCTTGTCATTGGCAGCCGTAGAGTCGTCCCAGTCCGTGAAGAGTCCCATAATCGGCAGGTCGCCGACTGTTTCGTTCGTATAGGTTACGTTAAGGTCTGTTGTGTCATACCACGTGAAAGGATCTAGATATGTTCCCCGGGCAGCCACGGGGATACTGTCTTCTGATACGCCGCTTAGACTGGATTTGTCTGCGTCAGAATTGTTAGAGCTGTTCTTCTTGCTCACGACGACAGCAACTGCAATGATAATGATGAGCACCACAAGCACAATGCCTGCTACGATCCCTGTTCAAAATGTCAGTATCGTATCCGTCACAAGATCTTCCAAACCTACATCTTTTCTTCTTTCTATTTCCCAAATATTTTTTAAACCCCATGACCGTACTCTGCTTTTCTTTAGAAATGCTATCGTAGCTGTCATAGCTACTATGTTTGCTCGTGGCACCACCTCGTATCGCCGGAATTGCCCTTCCTTCTTCGACGATGGCACCGCTAACCACCCTTCGGCCTTTCTTGCGATGTTTCTTTCCCTTTTCCTTTGGTATGTCTTCTTCACCCTCGGTTCCGGCATTGCGTTGTCGTCGTCGCTGCTGTCGCCGTTCTTCCCTGTCTCGAGACTCGTATCCTCTTGATTCATATCCTCGTGACTCATATCCTCTTTCTTTATCCCGCGACTCCTCTTTTCGTCTTCGTTCTCTTTTAGGAGCATTGTATTCTCCTTCTGAATGCCCATAGTCGCGACTCGTGCGGCGACTCCTCCTCGGTGGCTCATACTCAACATCGACAGGCTTGTATTCTGGTTTACGAGCTGGGTCTCGCTTTGGTTTACGTTCCCTCTCTCTAGATGGTTCTTGCTTAAGGCCTCGGGTGTTATATTCGTTCAATTGAGCAAGGGCATTCATAGATAATCTCTGGGCCGTACCCTGCGACGTTCCTTCTGAGGCCGATGTAGGCCTTGCCGAACCATGATCTCTCGATCTCTTTTTCCTGTGACGTTTATGGCGTGCTTCGGAATCCCTACGCCGATGGTCGTCTGTGTCTGAGTCGTCGTGAGCCATAGATATGAACGATGTGAGCAATGAGAAGCCAAATGTTAGGAATGCAGATACATTGACAGAAAGCCAAGAAATCCAAAATGTGTAGATTAGTATGCAGGTCGGCAGACTCTTTGTGGAAGGAATCTGCAATGATTATCGATTGCGTCAAGGGAAATGAATTGTTAGAAGCTTGCGTGGTCATTTAGGTACCGGGTAGCATTTAACGGTGAGAGTATTGTTGACCGGGCAACTATCGCTTCCAAGTCAACATCCCTGAAAACTCTCAAAACCGGGTCAGCCCCCTCCACACCCGGCGGCTCGGTCCACCAAGCAAATTTGTACAAAGGTACGCCTTGTAGCGGGGAAAGTTCAATGGTTTAGCGCCGCGTGGGATCTGCCGCTTTCCAATCCAATTCGAACAACTTAAACCGAACGCCGCAACTAAGCGGCGTCAGGTCTTATGCGTATGACGCTTCTCGGCTGACTTGACCGATCCCTCGTTTTCTGTTCTTTCCTAGAACGACATCAATCTATAGCCAGGCATGAATCCGCATAGGTAGCAAGTAGAGTTATGACGATGGAGCGTTCTATTTCGTTTCGATCACTCGGTAGAGCTTCCAAGTCTGTCAATATATTGTATAAGTGCCAACGTCCGGTTGTGTGCACCTTGCGAAATCGAAACTATTCGACGCATCCGCCGAACGCAAGGCTCAACCTACCAACCGACTATTCGACAACACCACTATTAGCACATAGTTCGCAAACAGCACTCAACAATCCTGAGTTGCCGCCCGAAGCCAAGAATGGCACGGCGAAGCGTATGAACTTGTTTCAAGCTATTAACGATGCTCTGTCAACTGCACTGGCCGAGGACGAGAATGTCCTAGTATTCGGCGAAGATGTCTCGTTCGGAGGAGTGTTCCGCTGCACGATGAAACTAGCAGAGAGATTTGGGGGCGATCGTGTCTTCAATACACCCCTAACAGAACAAGGTATTATGGGTTTCGGTATCGGCTTGGCCGCCGAAGGAATGCGACCCGTAGCCGAAATCCAGTTTGCGGATTATGTATATCCTGCGTTCGATCAATTGGTAAACGAGGCCGCAAAGTATAGATACCGTGAAGGAAAGACGGGGAGAAACGCTGGCGGATTGACAGTGAGGATGCCGTGTGGAGGTGTAGGCCACGGAGCACTATACCATTCGCAGTCACCCGAGAGTCTCTTCACTCATATCCCTGGTCTAAGGGTGATAATGCCGAGGTCGCCATTACAGGCCAAGGGTCTCTTGCTGTCGGCAATCCGGAGTAATGATCCATGTGTCTTCATGGAGCCCAAGATTCTATACAGAGCAGCAGTCGAACAAGTGCCAACAACTCCATACACCCTTCCACTTTCCAAAGCAGAGATACTCAAGGAGGGCAAAGATGTCACTATAATCTCGTATGGGCAGCCGCTTTACACTTGTAACGCAGCTATCCAGAAGGCGGAAGAAGATTTGGGAATATCGATAGAGCTGATTGATTTGAGAACCGTCTATCCTTGGGATAAAGAATGCATCTTCCAAAGTGTACGGAAAACGGGAAGATGCATGGTAGTCCACGAATCCATGGTCAACGCAGGAATAGGGGCCGAAGTTGCGGCGGCGATCCAAGAAGATCCGGATACCTTCATACGACTCGAAGCTCCAGTGTCGCGTATAGCAGGATGGAGTACCTTCACTCCGTTGATGTTCGAGAAGTTTAATATTCCTGATGTTGCTAGTGAGTATCCAATTACAAGACGATCCATGCAATTCCTCGGGTGACTGATACTAATGTTAATATAGGAATATACGACGGCGTGAAGAAGCTGCTAGAGTATTAAATGAACAGGGAATCTGTAGATGATAGATGCAAGATTCGCGAAATATGCCCTAACAGTTGGGCCGTTGGATGGAATTTTCCCAAGGTTGGTAATAAATCTATGTTCATATGAAGGGGGCATAAGAAAGCGTGTAGCAAGTCCAGACGAACGAAATAAGATGATCTCATAAGATAATGGACGAAACCGTTGGGTTATGAAGTTTTTAAAATCTTAATCATGCGATGGGAGCTTTAACTTTACCTTATGAAAATAATAGGTATTGGTGGGTAGGGTGGGGCACCTTTCAAGGCGTATGCACAATGAGCTGAATGAGAAATTTGTCTTGGCATTCTTTATCGATAAAGGCTTAGGTACCTAGGTAGCTCTACCTACATTGCCCCGCGCTCTAATGGATCGGGATGTTTCAACAATCAGCACCCAAAGTCCAAAGTAAGGCGGAATTCAGACAACAACGCCAATATTTTCATCTACTTAAGTCATTTGTTATCTACCTAGGTAGACTTTAGCATATTAGTCGACATATAAGTATAGTTATGGCGACTTCATTAGAAACCATCGAGTCTTTCGTTGAAGGCGCACCGCCTGGCGAGGTATGTATGATGACGATGAGCACTTGAAACTTATAGGGGCCGGATCGCAAGCTGACTTATAGACACAACATAGCTAGCAGACGTAATCAACGGTATAACCTACAACCGACTACTAGTTATAAAAACGGCGAAAAGAGACTCTAATCACATATCTCCTTCGCAGACATCAAATACCTAACCATCAACGAGCCCGACCTCGTGGCCAGCCTGGGTCCCGCCTTCGAGAAGTACAACGAGGAGCAGTTCGTCACGGCGAAGCTGCCCGGTAGCAGCCAGCAGGTCATCATCAGCTCGCACAGCTCCTTAGGCAACGGACAGTACTTCGACGTCGAGAGTTCTTCGAGCTTCACCTTCGACCATGCCACCCAAAAGGCGAGCGGCGTGCAGAGTTATGCGTTAGAGGGCGCCCAAGCCGACTTGGTGTATGCAAAACCCACCTCGACTTTATTTATCTCTTAGAACAGGAGTAGAGTACGAATGTGTGGATGGATGGGCTAATAGCCAGTGTGCAGGAAGTCGACGTTGAAGAGCCTGGCGACGTACGTCAAGGAGCACTTCCCGAACGCCTCGTACGGTGCATATCCCATCGAGAACGACTCCAAAGTGGCCGTCATAATCGTGGCCAACAAATACAGCCCGAATAACTTCTGGTAGGACAACGATACCTCACATCGAGAATAGATAATAGGGGGTGACTAACTCGGAGGTAGGAACGGACGATGGCGTTCCCTCTACATCTTCGACCCCTCGTCGGGCAGTCTCGGAGGCAGCATCAAGGTCGACGTGCACTACTACGAGGACGGCAACGTGCGGTTATTAACCAACAAGCCCACCTCCGGCTCCGTCTCCTCGGGCACAGGTGCCGGGATCGCCAAGGAGATCGCCGCGGCGGAGAAGAAGTACCAGGAGGAGCTAAACAGGGGGTTCACAAGTCTAAGCGAAGGCGCGTTCAAGGGCCTGCGAAGACAACTCCCCGTGACGAGGCAGAAGATCGAGTGGGATAAAGTCGCCAGCTACCGGGTGGGCCAGGACATCGGAGGCGGCAGCTCGCGAAGATAGTGTCGAGGGAGGGCTTTCATGGATGCTATTTCGTGATGTACCTATGCCAGGCCGACTTTGATTGTCGACTTCGATACGGATGTAGCGTTTAGTTGTTTGACCATTTTAGATGAGCAGACACCAAGGAGCGAGATTCTAGTAAAATGAGGAATAGAGGTAGCAAGCGAGTTGATAATCAGAAAATACCACCTACTAGTATATCTAGTGAAGACTAAGTGAAATGAGACCGCCATTTCACATATTTACCTATACACACACAGAATCGCATCATTCGTTGATATATGATCTATCGTATGCAATAACCAGATACGCCATGATAATCAAAACCCATGCTCAGACCTCATAAAAGTCCTACGACTACAGTGAGACAACACCTCCCTACCTTCCAAGTCAAACCAATACTCCCAAAATAATCACGACAACCTAATCCTCCCCTCCTCCAACCCAATAGAATCAATATTCGGCGCGCGTCCCGGCCTCAAAAACGTCATAACCTCGACCCCGGGGCCGCCCAGCGTCCGGCTAAACACGTACTCCTGCCTAGCGAACAGCGCGACCCAGTACGCCAGCGAGGCCAGGCCCGAGAGCACCGCGGCCGGCTCGAGGTACATCACGACGCGGAAGTGCCTCGACAGCACGAGCCTCCACGGACCGGGCCAGCTGTGCACGAACGTCCCCATGGCGAAGTGCGGCACGCCGGCCCCGTAGACGAGGGCCAGGGCGAACGCGGAGTGGAAGCAGGCGCGGGCGGCGATCGAGTCGTTGATCTCCGCGCGGCGCTCCTGGACCGGCATGCGCCAGGGGGCGAACGGCAGCGCCATGCCCAAGAACATCGCCGTCAGGCGCGCCGTGCCGGCGGCCAGGAGGAAGGGGCTCGGCTCGCGGGCCGCGGCCGCGAGGCTAAATATGAAGTCCAAGCACACGCGCATCATGCAGTAGACACACGCGAAGGCCGTGGGCCAGCGGTAATGGCGGGTGACGTGGGATAGCTCTACCGCGAGGCCTACGAGCGGGAAGAAGCTAGATATGTTAGATAAGCTTTGAGGGCTAGGGAGGAGAGGGGGTAGGATAGGTGTGTGCCGTACATCATGTCGAGGACCACGATCAAGATATCCCATTTTTCTAACACGTGCTTAGGAGTGTCGGCGCTGATGAGCCAGCAGATCCTCACCACTACACAGGCAATAGCTGAGAGGATGCATAGCCTAGTACGATGAGTTGAGTAGTGATACTAAACATTTTAATCAGGCGTATAATTACCATTGCGCGTAGACGGCTATAGTCTTGGTAAGTAACGAGTTTCGACTTACGAAGAACTTTGCCGATGCCTGGAAGACTTACTTGCGTTTAGTAACCGGACATCTTTCCAGATGTTGGTAAACACATTCATATTTGCGCTAGTAAGCCAGCTCAGCGGTTCGGTCTCTGTAAATCGTGTTCAAATCTGAATTACAAGAAGACAACTGATATTCAGAGGTATATGTAGAAGTATTCCAGATGTCCGCGATAAGAATTAGGAGCTCGTCGGTAGGTAGGGCTGAGGTTTACGAATCAGCCTAGAAGGGATTGAGGCTGTGTTTAGCTGACCCAAAAGCGCGTCATGAGATCTGAAACAACCTTGAAAGCGATCTGTCAGCTGGTTGGCTAATCTTGCGACAGATCTCGGTATAGATGTAAGCAGCTACATGGTGATACGAAGCGTAACCTATTCTGGTTATAACTAGGTTGGAAAGCCCAACAGTAGTGATCATCGTTCTTTTAAGCTGTAGGGTTATACATCATCCGGAACTGAGGCATTACCATTACGAAACTTATATCTATCCGCCTTGGAAGCGAAAAAGAAATATGCCAAGCCGACGGATTTATGAACCCATAGGGCCAGAGGCTATACGCTTATTATCAATTACGCCCGGCTTTGCATCCGAGACAATTAATTGTACCTTTATCGTCGTTGAGGATAGGAATAATGCACCGGAATACGATGCCATCTCCTATGTATGGGGTACCGAACTATCCGACGAACCCATCGTGTGTAATGGGCATAGGGTGACGGTCACCAATAACTTGATCAAGGCGATGAGATATCTCCGTCCGCTCCCAAACTGGGATTCGGTTATGACATGGCCAAAAGACCATCTACTCCACTCGAGCCGCAACGCCTGGGGTGCGTTTGCCAATAATCGGCAAGAAGGGCGAAAACATTCAGTCTCCGAGCAGCAGAGACCCATCTGGATCGATGCTCTATGTATCAACCAAGGCGACATGGCTGAGAAGGAGAACCAGGTCAAACGGATGCATGATACTTTTGCAGACGCTGTTACAGTCAAAATATGGCTCGGCGAAGCAAACGACTCCTACAAAGCTGATTCCTCGCGTCTAAAGTCCTTAACACTGAAGGGGGTCCCAACGCTCACAAAACAAGTCCATATTGGACAGTACGGAAGAATGCCGGTCGTCCTCACATTTATCGCTCAAGCATTGAGGAACGTTCGTGCTGGCAAGGATTATCCCACAGCATCGAGGGCTGCTACGGATACAGTATACCGAAATCGCGTACATGGCTTTCCCAACGCAGATGCGGTAGAATGGGAGATCCTCCGCGATTTCTTCGATAATCCATGGTTCGAGCGTATCTGGGTCGTCCAAGAAGTCGTCCATGCCAAGCGAGCAGTAGCTATTCTAGGGGATTGGCAGGTTGAGTGGGAAGCCCTAGGAAAAGCCGCAACATGGTTCCAGGCACATGGCTTCGCCTTACCTCCCAACGTCCAGTTTAACGGAAACATGAGGGATCTTCTGCCAGTTTCCAAGGTTGCTGCGATTTGGAAAATAACAGGGCAGAGGCGCCCATTACTTCGAATACTGCGGGAGCTTCGAGGACGAAAAGCGACTCTCAAAGTGGACAAGGTATACGCGGCTTATAGTCTGGCAGAAGAAACCGTCTATATTCGAGAGACCAAAGACAGCTTTGATCCATTGATCGAACCGACATATGATCCAGGGCGAGTCGACGAAGTTTATCCAAATGTGGTACGCTTCCTGGTGATATATCATGGGAATCTCGCAGCACTATCTCACGCAGGTGGGATCCAAGGGATGAGAACATCTGGCTGCCCATCATGGGTACCCGATTGGAATCAACCGAAAACATCTGCTGAACTGGTCAACGATAATCGAGACGAGTCACCTTATAGTGCGAATGGTGATGAGTATCTGATAATGGGAGACTCTGCAGACCCAAGGTGCCTTTCTGTGAGGGGAATCAGAGTTCCCGGTGGTGTGATAAGAGCGTACGGGGATAAACTTATCAGCTATAGTTTCCGGCACACATCATACAAGGAGGAGCACGATTTCGTGAAGTCAGCATGGAGTCTAGTAGCACACCTGGCTAATGGGAATGATACGTCGGAGGATGGTGAGCGGAAAATGTACCATCCTAGAAACATACCCCATACTTTCGTCTCGGCGCTTAGTGCGGGCCTCAGCGAGACGAAGCAGCCGATCGATAATGACTTAAATTTCCTCGACGATGCTGCAGACTGGCTACTTCAGCAGTTCGGAGGTCAAATACCAGTCTCAGGAGTTAGTAAAAAATGGAGGTTGCCAAGTGCCATTTGGAACTATTCGAGTTCAGGCCGGTTCCGCGAGGCTTTCACACGGGTTTGCCTACATAGACGGTTTTTCGTTACAACGGAGAATTTGATGGGGATAGGTCCCGAGACGATGGAAAAGGACGATATAGTAGTCATCCTATTTGGTGGCAAGGTCCCGTACGTCGTGCGGGAGCTAGGCGAGGGCAAGTATGCGTTCATCGGGGAGTGTTACGTCCCGGGTTTGATGACCGGGGAAGCAGTCGAACAGTGGAAGAGCAATAATAGGCACGAGGCGGAATTCTTCAACCTTGTGTAAGTAATAAATGTTGTAGGACTGGCTCATGGGTGCTCCCGGTATCCCCGCTCTTCGTATTCGTTCAGGTACGACGTCCTGTGTCTCCGGGTTTCATGAATTATGATTTTATATCCCCGAGAACGGTAGTTTCCATCACCCTTACATACCTACCCATCACCCGATACTACGGGATGAGGGGGAGCTTCTCCTAGTCACTATGATAGACGAGAATCATTCATAGTATAACTATAGGCCGCAAGCTCTTCCAATACGGAAATATCCAGGGCCTTGAACATCAGATGATCATAGGGACGGTCCGTTAAAATGCATCTGTCGTACTTTAGGTCCCAACTTAAGGGACTCTCCGATTCTCCGCATTATGACGACTTACCGGCAGTGACTAAATGATCTCCAAGACGGCATGGGCAAGATGTATACCACGATTGGAATGAAACTGGGATAGCCCGGAACGTTCGGTCTGGACCTTGCTGGTTTATCTCTATGAGGAGGGAGAAACAAATCTACTATGTATGCATTAGATCCATGGGACCATGATAAACTCATGCAGAAGCGCTTGGAGGTGGCATAAAAACGGATGAACAACGGCAAGTTTTTCAGTATATATCTTATCAAATGCACATCAGCAGATAAGCAAGCATTCAATGCCAAGAAATGTGTTTTGCGGGAGCTTACCTAAGAAAATCTTAAATAAAATATCGCCATCTTATCTGAAAGTTTAGGAAGTCTCCGATCTATGTAATAACCTTTGAACTCGCATAAAGTTGTGCTTTTGTACGACAACAAAACAGGTACCGACCTAGCACCCGGATTTAGAGGAGTACACAACCGACCAACCGAGGTGTGCATAATTACACGTATGTAGGTGCTGTACCCAAGTATCTACATAGGTCTTCCACGCGCCTGCTAGGATGAACGTCCTTAAGCCAATGTAAGGGCCCACTAGACGGAACGGAATTGTGCTTAAAAAAAACGAACGAGGTGAGCTAACTCATGGTCCCCACAGCGTCCTGATAAATTGATATAGGTAATCTCTGATTGGTTCAAATTACACTAGGATTCGGATTACCGTACCCTCCGCTGACCGCTAGCTCCCTGGGATTTTAGGGGACAGAAGCCATTCGAACTTTAAGAAATTCAATCACCAATGCAATTTACTAGCTCCAATCTCACTTTCTTATCCTTCTTATCCCCAAATATTCTAGCTGTTCTTTTTACTCCTCCCCCTTCAACTTCCGATCAATCTCCGTGCCGAACTGCGCTTGTGTCCGTCTCTGTCCCTGTGCATCTTTCTTGACTTCAAAATCGCTTTATTCTTGCAAAGCAGGCGATCGATACCCATAGATTTGTTTTGAACCGAAACAATCAAGTCAACAAAATGGCAGACAAGGAGCTTACCTACCAGGACGTTGCTGAGCACAACACCAAGAAAGATCTTTACATCGTTGTCCACGATAAGATCTACGATGCTACCAAGTTCATTGACGAGCATCCGTAAGTATTATTTACTATCTCAAGTTGTGCGATTCAATTCGATCCAATTCTACAATTACCTCCCACTTTTGTGTTTTTGGATAATAGCTAATATTTTTGTGTTTATGCAGTGGTGGTGAAGAGGTCCTATTAGATGTTGGTGGCCAAGACGCGACAGAGGCTTTCGAAGATGTCGGCCACAGTGACGAAGCCCGAGAAACCCTCGAGCAACTCCTCGTCGGTTCCCTAAAGCGAAAGGTAAGAATTCTTCCTCTCTAACTTCACCCAATATCCCTGATTTACTCTACCCCATCGTACTCCGGTATGCTGACGGACTTTGTGATAGCCCGGCGACCCTCACCCCAAGGCTCAACAGGCTTCCCTCGCTCCGCAGGCCAACACAAGCTCGGCCGGATACGGAACCGCCCTGTATGCTATCGTCTTCATCGGTGGATTGGCCGCCTTCGGTGCCTACCAGTACCTACAGGCCCAAGAAGCAACTGAGGCTTAGAGGCCTGATACTTTTCGGGGACGGTTGTTCGGAGGAGTAAGGAGTGTATACTAGTATGTCAGGCAATGAGTTGATGGGATGTCTTCACGACAGTATATCTATCCTCAATGCTTAATAGACCTGGTCTGGTTCTTACGTACCTATTTATCAGTGGTGTCTTGTCGTCAGGCTGTTTGGTTTATGACTACCAGGAGTCGGATGAGAATACGATTGTTTTACTGGCAGAGTTGATTGACTAAAGGACTCTAAAGGGATTGGATGGCGGTTACTTTAAATACAGGCAGTTTTAATAAATCCGATAAATAAAGCTGGTTGGAAAACAGTAATATCACGTCAATTTGGTACCAGATGAATTCGACGCTTGATGGCATCCAGTAATGTAATGGGGATTGCATATCATCTCCAATATTCTATCCCCATAGCAATGCGCCTACTACCTACTCGATTTTGCTCACAATATGAATAATATGGTTACTAAAGTCTAACATTGAGCGACTACCAATCTTCTAGTCACCGCTTAGATAGGTACAATACTAACACTACACCAACCCACTCACCCTCAAATTTTTCCAACTTTTCGCAAAATCAAATCGCATCACCCACCCTCGACACACTTCCGTCTTAGGCAATTCTGAGAAGTAAGTCTTATCCTATTCCTCAAGGATGCATTTACACTCTATCAGCCCCGTTAGATCCGCAATCGGTTACCGTATTAGGAAATAGAAATGGGAAAGCATCGAAAGATATCGTTCAATGCTGACATTTCCTAATCCAGAACTCAGAACTGGCCTCAAATCTACCTAAGTACATGTCTAGGACCCAGAAGTGGACATCAATTGAAGGATAACGTCGTGTCCACGTTTCCATCTCACCAAAATCTAGGTAATCTCAACTAAAAAGTACCGCTAGCCAATTTCACGTTTAAGCCCCACAACCCTTGGAAGCTTTCAAGCCACACTTTCCCAAGCAGCCAAGGTTACATTAATATGTACCTATGTACCTATGTGGGTACGCAAATTGTGGATATCCCCGCTCATTGGAGCTAACCTTAAAATATTACCCAACACATGCAATTAATCTGGAGTTAACACACCTCTCAGCCTTGTTTCGCATCCAAACTTCAACTTTCTTTCTTTCTTTTATCCATCCGTCCATTGACAAGGTCGGCATCGAATAACGACATACCTCACCATCCAATAACGAGAATCTGCTACGACCGTATCAATCGATCCATTCATCATGTCTCCCAGCAAACCCGCCAGCGGCTCAAAGAAGTCGTCGGCTTTATCGCCATCCTCGGCAAAGGTGACCAAGTCAGATGGCACGGCTTCGAAGCGTCAGAAGCGTGACGGACTCGCTGCTAATAACTCGGCCACTCCTGCCGCTGCTGCTGCCGCAGCCGCCGCCGCCGACTATGGCTCGCACATCATCACCCAGCTTACGTACGCCGTCGAGTTTCTCAAGGCGAAGGGTACGCCGAAGACGCTTCAGGAGATAATGGACCACCTGACGCTTCAGCACTACCCAGAGCACGTGCAGAAGTTTTTCGCGACTACGATGCAGCGCCACTCGCGCATGCAGTACCGCCCGGACCCGAAGGCTAAGTCTCTCCCCGAGTCGGAGCAGTGGCGAACCGGCACCTACGCGTTCAGGCCCACGCTGCCCGGCGTCGTGTCCAAGGTCACGCTGCTCGAGTATCTGCAGAGCAAGGTCGACGCGTCCGCCACGGAGGTAAAGCAGATCAAGGACGGCTGGCCCGACTGTGACGACGCCATCATGGAGCTGGAGAAGGAGCATAAGATCTTGACTGTTAGAACCAAGAAAGAACAACAACACAAATTTGTGTGGCTCGATAACCCCTCTCTGCATCACAAGGTTGATGATGAATTTCGCGCGATGTGGTTTAAGGAGCACCTGCCGTCCGTTGACGACATGCCCAGAAGACTTAAGGCGATCGGGCAAAAGGCGACTAGCGGTGGCACGAAACTCAACGCGAATGCCCAGAAGGCTCCTCCAAAGCGGAAGAAGGCCTCGCGCGTACAGAAGAAATTCGAGAACGAGCACATGCGAAGCATCTTCGAACAGCACAAACGCTAGTCATCTTCTAAGGTCGTCTCAGAGGAGGATAGGCTAGTATTACATGAGGGTTTCAAGGCGTTATTATGGAAACAAGGTTGCGTTGATATTCGAGCAGGAGTGGTTTTCCTATAGCATTACCCTCTGATCACAAAAAGGGGTAAGCAACCAGCATCATTGGCGTTTAGGCTGGTCATACGTCACACGGCGTTCCGGGTCACAGAGTAAAGGTGTTGGTTGATAAGATATCGATGTCTTTCCCTACTTTACATAACTGCATGCAAACAGACCTATTAGTGGCTAATATTGTGCGGCGGCGAAGGCTCTGGAGAGCCTGACTCTCTACGCTGCACTTTATATAAGGCATAAGTACAAAACGAGCTTCACTGTCTGATGTGACTTAGATCTTGACCTACGGTGGTAGATTGCTTCTCAATATTTCTTTGTTCCACTTCTCTTGTCCCTTCTGTCTCACCACTTTCTGCCTCCACTATGCGTAGGTCCAGAAAGGTTCCAACCACCGCACAAAGTAGCAGCCGCTCTCGTAGTATTTTCCTCTCTGCATTGTTGTCTAGCCAAGCAATCTAGTTCAAGCAGAATAAAACCTCAGAGTACGATCTAAAGACTGTTAAAAAAGGAGCCACAGAGAAAAATCACACAGTTATAGTAATAATAACACTTAAAATACAAGGAACCACATACGCTGACTGCCCTCAAGTAACCATGCCCAAGATGTCCCATTTCCTCCCATACCCAGCTTTTCCAACCATTGTTCTGCTGAACGTAACCCAACGTTAGATATCCCAGGCCTACCAACCCCCTGATACCAAGATGGGCAGCCTGAAATCCAAATGCCTAACCCGTTCTACCGGACGGTACAATCTTACAAACTCTCGATGTTCTGAAGGTCGCCGAGAAGAAAGTCCTTCGTTCCACCGCCTCGGGCCGCCTTGACGTAGAATAAACACCACTCCACCACATCCCCCTGCCGCAGAACCAAACTCCTACGCCGCCACCCTCTCCCCAGCAACATAAAACCGCGCACACGCGCCGCCCTCCCCCGTCCCCAGCACCTGCCCCCCGCCCCCCTCCTCCCCGTCCCCGTCTCCTTCTCCCTCCAGTCCCGCGCCCCCCTTCCCCACGCGTATGCGCTCGAGCTCCTCGACCAAAAACGCAGCGCTCTGCGCGCCGCCGATCACGTAGCGGTCGTTCACGATAAACGTCGGCACGGCGCGCACGGCCAGCCCGGGCCGCTCGCACGCGGCCGCGAACAGGCCGTCGACCGCGCGGTCCCACGCCTCGTCCTCGAGCACCGCGCGCGTCACCGCCGCCGGCGTCAGGTCCGGGAGCTCGGTGGCGGTGGTCGAGCAGAACAGCGTGCTGAGGAAGGAGCGCGAGGAAATGTCCGCGGAGGTTGAGTGGTGCGCGTGCAGCAGCGCGGCGAGGAGGCGTAGTTGCAGGGCTGGGCCGCGCTGGGCGCTGCTCGGGGGCGGGTGGGGACCCGGGACGGTGGAGGGAAGTGGGGCCGTGGGTGGAGGGTCTTGGCTTTGATTTTGATTTTGATTTTGATTTTGATTTTGATTTTGATTTTGATCGTGGTCGGCGTCTTGGTGGGCTGGGCTCTGGGACCGGCTGCGGTGCTGCCGCGAGGCGAAGGCGGTGCTCCGGGCCGCGGTGGGCGATGCCTCGAGCGCGAAGCGCAGCAGCTTATGGGCGTCGCGCGTGTTCCCGGTGCGCCCCTCCCAGCTGAAGGCGACGCCGGCCGGCCGGCCCAGGTCCCGCCAGTGCTCGAGGCTGTGCTTCGGGATGTTGAGGTACGTAAGCTTGTCGTATGCTAGGGGAAATTTGCGGTCGGTTAGCGAGTCAGTTTTGCGGCTTTCTCTGGTACGCCACGCTACGGGGTCTGGGGAAGGATGTTCCTTGGAGCTTAGGGGAGATGGTGGAGCTAGTCTAGGTCTTGGTGGCCTGGCCTGGATTGTGGCCGCTCTGGTGCTAAAGGGAGAAGGGGGACGGACTCACCGCTTCGGGTTGCGAGCGGATCGAGCATGAATGGCGAGCAAACTACTTCGAAAGTTGCCTCTGGGTGGTTTGCTGTGTAGGTCGTGATGGCGGCGGTTAGGTTCTTTAGTCCGATGTAGCAGTAGGGACAGATCACATCCAAGATAAATTCCACAACAAAATGTGTCGTCTCTGGTACATTGTCGAGCTTGGATAATCTATCCTGATCCTTCGGTTCCGGCTCGTCGGAATTCCTGTCAACAATAGGTAACAACAGGTCTCGTATACTCGCCATATTCTGTAAATTTGGGCGATGGCGATCTCGAATAGTCCTCAGGGGCAAAGGACGAGACTCCTAGAAGAGTTGTATATAAGTCCTCGATTCCCCTTGTTAAAATAGGGACCGGTCAATGGCAGTAGTCCTTCATATCTAAGTAGTAAAACAACAAAAGACTCGACTTTTGAATAGGTGTTTGAGATGCCTTGGTGGAGAAAGAATACGACGAGAATGGCAATAGGGGTAGAAGATTAATCAACGACACCCAACGACATCCTCGGCTTTTCCAAGGGTTGTGAGCAACCCCTACTTCTAGAACGCGAAGTGAAATTGTGATTAGTCCGATGGAATCCGGGACGATACGCTTCTATATGAGTAGATAACATCAGCTCAATAGTAAAAGACAAAAAATTTCGTTTCCAGGATCCGCTTCAGCTAGCATAAGCGGTGGCATACAAGGTGCAGCAATGCTTGTCAACGTCGAATATCCCAATGCAATGATCGAATAATCAGAAATGTTTTTTTGCAGGAGGCTCGGACCTAGTCCCACGCTTATTCAGACGATCCGCGTAGCATTTCGTTGTCAAGATCAAAAATCCGGTGCCAAGGAAGGAGAGTGGATTGCAAGACGCCACGAGAGCTTGTGAAGAAGCGGTTTGCCCTCGAGACAAGGAAGATGTATTCGAAATAAATGGAAAAAATGCATGGTAGACGATGACGGGAGCGGCCACCATATCCTGGCTCCGACTGTGGTGTATCAGCGGCACCGAAAAAAAAGAGGGAGAAATGTGCGTAGCCCCATATGATCACAAATCAAAAAATCAACAAGGTCGAATCCGGGGGTCGCCATCCACATTTTGTCCCCCTTGACTGCTTAGCCGCAGCCAATATCGTCACAATCGTACGAGAAGCGATGCATCATGGATGATTAAACATTTATTCTCCTTCAACCAAAACCAGCCTCGTACAGAATTCACCTTGCAAGGTCCTAGCACTATAAGCTATAATCGACATGATAAGTTGCAGGTGGTCAGTTGGCGTAAGTAGGAGGGGAACGAATCGCTAGCTCAGCCCCGTGCGGTAGCTAAAGTAAAATATAAAAGAAAGCATGCAAACTTCCTGGGGTATCTTCATATAAATACTACTTGACGTTGTGATAAAGCATGGTACCCCAATCATTATCACGTCCACAAGTGGCTCTTCTTGCCCCTTACCCCGGTAAGTTTTAGCGTGAAGATCTCGTCCCGTACCGAGAGACCATCGCGATTTACATACATAAGTTGGTGTAAGCAAGACTTAGGATAATATATACAGCAAGACGTAATGTAATAGAACGGTATAAAGGATATAAGTGGTTCACTTTCACGAATAGGAATGTTCTAGAAGCACACACCATTCCTAAGTTTTGTGAGAATATAACTGGGTTTTCTGTTCTCAATCCAATCGCAACTTGATTTACTACCTAGACTCTAGCCTCTAACCGCGACCTGCGTGTTGTCCAGCAGGTACCAAGAGACCCAGCAGAGTAGCCTATCTAGTACGTATCGAGGACGAGAAACCCTTTGACCCGAAAGATGGCCGAAATCTCTCAATTCAGTCTTGATTGCTCAATATCAGCAAAAGATATTTCTTGCTCACGCACTTTCGGGATATCACACTTGGGACGCATTATTGCAAAATTCACCGCAAAAAGTGAAATCCCAACTGCAGCTGTAGCCACTAGGCGAGCAAACGTATACGCGCGTCGTAAACCAACTGGTTCCCTATCCTCATTCCTGGGTAATTTTCCTTTTTCCCTCCATCTGCACCGATTATGCCGCCTTTGCTGTCATGAATATTGCCGACCCCGACCAGTTTTATGTTTAAGGGGACGAAGAAGTGAAGTGTGATTGACCATCTCAGCCTCAGTTGAATCCATCAAGAGGCAAGTAAGGCCTTTATATTATAAAGTTCCACTGGTGTACTGGGTCGGTTGCTTTGGGTCGATTAATGTGAGGCGCGCGCCTCTAAACTGAGCTGGGTGAATCTGCCTCGAGGCAGTTGGATACCTGATCTGAAGCCTTCAACCAGGCAAAGAAAAAACGGTAAAGAAAAACGCCATTTAGTAACCCCCCTCTCGAACGCATGTCGCAAATAATCACTCCTTGCCGTGCCGTGGGGTATTGTGCCTTCCGTGACAAAGGAAAGATGCAAGGAACAAATGGAATCTATCAAGTGCCTCCGAACGAGGGGGCACCGTATGTTTGGTCATACTGCTGGTA
Organism: Annulohypoxylon bovei var. microspora; assembly: GCA_022836615.1. NCBI lineage: Eukaryota > Fungi > Ascomycota > Sordariomycetes > Xylariales > Hypoxylaceae > Annulohypoxylon > Annulohypoxylon bovei. Next base: position 45,692 of record MU405373.1, read on the forward strand.
TTGGGGTTGGTCACCCTGCGACTGATCAAACTGCTGGTATTGGGGTTGGCCATCCTGCGACTGATCAAGTAGGAATTGATCAAACTCCGACTGATCAAACTGCTGATTGAAGTCGAAATGTGGATACGGCTCCCACGCCATCTCCGGCAAGGGTGACGGCGTTGCTGTGGGTGTGGGTGTCAACAGCGATGCCGGTGCAGGCGCCACCATCTCGTCCAAGAATTCGCCTGGAACGCTCTGGTTGTCATACTATTGACTCGCCCATAGCGCGTCCGGACGGGGCTTAACATCATAAGCCCCTGAGCCAGGCTCTGTGCTCGTCGGTCGTCGAATCTGAGAGCCCGCATTATAGTACATCTGCCCCATGTTGTTGCTACCTAAAAAGGGCTGGTCGGGATCTGGGTACACGTAGCTGTTGCCGCCAGTGCTGTGGGTTGGAGAGGCCATGTGCGAAGGTGATTGCCATCCCACGCTGCCCATGTGAGGGCTTCCGCCGGTGCTGCCAGTCCCAGACTGGTGAGATTCAATGCTGGGCTCTAGAGTCGGAGGGGGGGGATACGTCGTGGGGTGCGAAGTGGGTCGCATGCTGGGAGCGTAGGCCGGGACCGACGTAGGGCTCTGGGACTGCATATCCGTGCGAAGATGAACTGGGAGCGATCCGTTGCTCACGTACGAATAGTCGCTGTTTCGCATCGCGTTTGCAGCTGCCAGCTCCGCGCTAGGCGAGATAGACATCTGTCTCTGGCCCGGAGATGGTGTGTTCAGCGGGGATCCGCGATTCGAACCAGGATCGCCGTCGCTGTGGGCCATCCGACCTGCGGTTGCCGCCGTTCTACTAGCCTGAGCAGCTGCTAGGGCGTTGGCTGTGGCAGCTGCTGCCTCTTCCACCGTACCGGTATGTTGGTTTTTGTGGCGGGTCAATGTTGTCTTTCGGGTGAAAGTCTTCTGGCAGTTGGCATAAGGGCACTTATACGGTCTCTTACCCGAATGAATGCGTCTGTGCCGAGCCAGCGAGCTACTGTCACTAAAAGGCTGACTCATAAGTTAGCGTGTTTCCTGCAAAAATACGGATATCATTAATACCTTGCCACATCGCTCACACATATGGGGTTTTTCACCCGTATGAACCCGTTGATGAACCGTAAGCGCCGATCGTTGAATAAACTGCTTGCCACAGCCTTCATAGTCGCAAACATGAGGTCGAATTCCAGTATGGATTCGTTCTAGAACCTAGTTTAGCCTTGTTTTCTCATCTAGTAGGAAAGCAACATACCATGTCTAGCCAGATCACTTCTCCGAGCAAATGCCTTGCCACAACTGCTGCACGGATAATTCTTAGTTGGAGGTTGGGATCTCTGAGGCATCTCGGGGGGCTTGTTGTAAGCCATAGGAAGGCCATGAGTCATCGATCCATGAGTAACCGGCGGCATACCGGGTATCATCATACCATGAGGCATGTTTGTGTCGGATAGGGACATTGGCGTCTGCATTGCAGAAGGCGAACCATAAGGTCGTCCGTTGCCCATGCCACTCAGGGCCTCCAAGGGCTGTCCAATGCGGTGACCTGAGTGATACGAACTCTCGGATCCATGCGGAGAATTTGAGCGGTCCATGCCGGCCGAGGTAAGTTGCGGGTGGGGAAGGAGTTGGTGATCCGGAGAGGGTCCCGATGCTGCCGCGGCGGCCGCTGCTGCAGCTGCTGCGTGCTTCTTGTCCAGCATATTCGTGATGTTCATCACTTCAGATGACGGTGACTTAGACATGTTGACGCGAACAAGTCTATGAGTCCCGACTTATCAGGCGATATCTATCGCGCTCCCAAATATTGGCTATCTCGTAAAGACCGCACTGCGCGTTCTATACAAGCCTATTTCTTTTCCTCTCAGAATTCTTTAAATGTAGACTATAACGCCTAAAAGCACGGGATCCGGTAGTAAATTCCTGTCCTGTGCAACCGAGACGCTGTGTCGTGTTGAGGTAAGTAGATATAATACTATCGTCCTAATCGATGGTAGTAGGTCGTCCCACGAAATACTCCCAACTCGGTACGCGTCAGCCTCTGCTTTGATGAGCCCAGATCTGCCGATGTAGTGCTCCGTGGTAGTGTTGTTGCCGATATACTCGATATAAAAGTTGCGCAAAGATTTACCGAACTATTTACGATCGAGTAACGTAATGCGCCTGAGCGTCTTTTTCGGATGTCGAGGAAGATCTGCACAGAAGTACAGCGTACGTTGCGATCTCTTTGTTCAGAGGTTTCTGTCGGATGTCGAGGAAGATGACAAGGGCGGGGTAGGGGTGTCGCAGCTGTGTACCGTATGAGTCGACGTTAGGAGGGTATGATGAGAGGGTTGAGTGATGTGGCTAAAAAGTCGCGATTTTAGGTCGTCTCTCGGGGCGAAAAGGTCTGTAATCCTATGAGCAAACCGAGTCGAGTCAGCACTTTCGAGAGCAAGCGGATGAATCTGATGAAAATGCAAGGAGATTAAAGCCAAGACAAGCTTTGTGATATTCATAGAACACAAGGGATGCAGGGTAGTGTTTGTAGACTTGGAGCTTGGTCATAGACCCAAGTTGTACCAGACACCTGTGATGCGAGATACTTGGAACTTGAAATTTGGAACTCGTAAAAAAAAAAACACCAACCCATCCCAAAATACCAGATCGATCAAGTAAAAGGCATTGATGAGGATGCGACGCGTGACAAGGACGTGAAAAGATGCTCAGATCTCAGAGCGGTGGCAGCAACAGGTGGTGCAAACCGAGCAGTGGATATCGAAGCAACAAAAGAAAACGTGTGGTGTGGATCTAGAGCTCGCCGACTAAGAGAGCTGGAATGGGGGCAGCTTGTGATCCCAACATACCTCGAAGAATTATTTGGGTCCCTGGAGGGTAATGTTGAAGAACAATGTATGAGTAAAATAGAGAACACCTTCACGGTTGGCAATTAGGTTCCGAGTAAGGCGATCTTAAGAAGTAAAAGGGTTGTCGAAAGAATTAAGAAAAAAAAGTTATGTGTGACGATGGAAGGAAAGGAAAAATAATATGGAAAGTGATGAAATGACCAAATTGATAGACGTTATTTAGGTAAGCCTGGAAGTGTAGGTACATGGGTACTTTGTTTTTTGGTAGAGTGCAGTGCAGGTACTGGTAGAGTGCAGGTGAGGTTTTGGCGGTGGACAACCTAGTAACGTAGAAAGTGCAGGTGGGTGGGTTGTGCATGCGAGTTGGTAAGGAACGGGAGCAGGGACCACAACCGCAACCTACCTAAGTTATGTACCTTAAGTAGGTAGGTACGTGTACGAAGAGGAAGAAAATACGTCCGTGACTGCCTTACGTACCTTACATATAGTGCGAATTGTACCTAAGTATAAGACTCAAGATAAAACACACGGTATTCGGATTTGAGATGCAGCTGTCCATGCATTCATTTGATCAAGTATCAGTAGTGAGGTTAGGAGTAGAGAAAAAAAATTTGTCCGCTTAAATATAGGATTAATGTCAACAAACTTTTCTCCTTTTCCCTTCGGTTTTTTTTTTCTTCATAACCCTGCCGTCTTGTTAGGTCCAATGAAACTGCATCTTTGTACATAGGGCTACAGCTACCTAAGTACCTAAGTAGCCTACGCACATGCACATACGAAATGTTAAAGCGCAATTAGGTTTGCACTAACCATTTTAAGCCACCATCTTAACTATTACTACCTTTTACAGGAAAGCGCCATATCCATTTCTTTTTCTTCACTTCACTTCACGTACTTAAGTATTTTTAACATTATGTATGTTGCCCTGTTCAAAATCACCGGGGAGTTTCCGTTTATTCCGGTTTAATAATATTGATTTTTTAATCCTTTGGAATATTTTATACTGAAATATATTTTCCTCATCTGTCCGGCAGATAAATGAATGCAAAGCATTAGATATGATACAGCATGCATAGTTACTTACTCATATCGTGCGGTTTCTATTTAAACGTTAAGAGAACTTGTCTGAGCACTGTTTATCTTGGCATTCAGAGGAGACAAATATGTCCCCGGCAAACGACCCGCAATGCATGCTCCGCCCGTATTATCCGCGATATTGACATGATCTCCCCAGACGTTCCGTCTTGCATAATGATTCCATTGCAACAAGTGAATGACATTAAGGGTAAATTTCCATGACAGTCAAGATGCGCGTGGGGCATCAATGTTGATCAGGCTTGTGTAGACGAGACGATGTCTACGGAAATGCCGTCCATGCATATAATACGCGTTAGGTGCATATGTAAAATGCAGTGCCGAGAGAAGGTAGAAACATTTCACCTAGGTATGCGGCATGTACTTATATATGGATGCACCTACGAATACCTACGTATGTATTCGACATTCGGAGCTACGGGTCTCGGGAGATTCTCAGTTAATAGATCTTATTGGAAGCATAGCAAGCAATGAAAATGCATACCGAAGATTCCAGTTACCTTTCATCGGAACTGGGCGGTTTCAACATCTTAAGTTATCCAGGTGTTCAAAGGAGATGTGGGATTTGGCTCGTACCGAAGACATGGTAAGATTTGATGAGACAAAGAATATCCATGCAATTTTGCGGTATGGGATGCAATTGCTTACCTTATTTACTTCAATCCGGCTTTATGGAAGGATCCTGTTTCCATAAATAGCTGTTTAATGACGATTTTGAGCAGTGCTAGATTGCTTGTATAAGAATATTTTCACCATAAAAGATGTGGTGAAGATAGAAAAGATGGGATGACTATGAGGTATGTAATAAACAGTATCTAAATGCTAGGTTTAAAAACATTACAGCATTGAACTGTACAAGTTTAGCGTCTACTTACTACCCTAGGTACCTACTTACCTAGGTGAAAGGGTACATAGTATGTAGAGTGGTGCTTGCTTCACGCTTAGGCCGTCCGTTTAACTTTGATTTTTCTTTGGTACCGGAATGAAACAGCGCTCCAAACAACCGGACCCGACCCGGTGAGCAAGTACACCTGGCAAACTAGGGCGGCATCACTTACTATCTAGGTACATATGTATGTACCGTGTATATACATAAGTATGTATCAGATATTTTGTACGTAAGTTTATAAGTTATTGATTATTTCTCAGATATCAATTTTTACTTTTAAAGCATCAAACAACATCAGTGTCGTATATGATGAATAATGAAAATTATATGCTATCATATTCTTTTCCTCCCGCGGGAAAACGTAGACAAACCTTGACCTGGTCCCTAACCATCTAGGTACTTAGCGCATGCAACAATGTCTCGCACTCTGGTCCGTATTGTATTGTACAGTGCTCAAGTTTCCAGCTTGGATCGAAATTCGGAGGAATAACAGCGACAGACTCAGCTGAGGGTCGATGCAGCCATCCGCAAGTGATGGCCTCGTGAGGTCGTACATAGTCCTCAGCTACTCAGTCAGAATAGGACACGAAACGATACAAAACGATACCTACGAATACACGTTCTCGACAGTGCGTCCTCTCAAGTGGGCTACGACAACGCTTCTGTCGTCGCCCTATGGGATGGGTGCATGTGGGGAAGAGAACATGGACTCATCAGCCAACGTACACGGTACCCCGGCGCATGAGGTTTCTAGACAGGCTCGAAATTGGCCCTATTCCCAATATGGCAAGATTCTGGAAGATTTCGAAAAACGGGACATGATTATTTTTATTACCTAGAAGCATTACTCCGTCCGAGGCAACCGTCGTACAACGATGGCGTCGCCAGATATACAACGACACCAACAAGTCTAGATATGTTGGCAGTCGCAAAGTTATTATCACGGCAAGATGCATTTCCCTCCCTCCTTATTTCAATATGGTAATCTTTGATCTCATGGTGATCATGCTTTATTCCCCCGACGTGGGGGCATGTCTAGCCATGGCCCTCCCTTGGATTGGTTCAAGGGAAATGGATCGTTGCTTGATCCGTGACATGGGAATCTCCCGCGCCTTGTCTAGCGGCACCTTCATTTCTCAGGCATTACGACAATGACATCAATTCATTTCGAGTCTCGGAGCCAAAACGTTCTCGAAGCTTTTCCGCGTCGTTGATGCCCAGCGCTAAACCTACTATGTCAAAGCAACAACAAGAAATATGTTGAATTTGCATCTTCAATAGGCCAAACAGTTTGTGGGGAAAAGTAGACGGCCTTGATTAGGTATTTCTAGGCTGTTATTTAAAAGCGAACAAGTCCCTGCAATCCCACGACTTCCGCTCATTTGTTCTAGAACCATGTGAATCATCAAAGTAAGGACCTTCTATTTGACTAGACTGGCTTGCTTCTGCGTATGTGTACACGAATATTATAGCACGTGTTTGCAACCCAATAGCATTTCTCGTCTTTCTAAGATTATGCCGGCTCCTGGATACTCCTTATCACGGCAGTTCCAAGCAAGGACATTTATCAAGCTAACCATTTACATACTTAGTACTAAATACATATCAACTTAAAGTGAAAGCATTATGATTTTTTGAGCAGTTATCTAAGTTAAATTTAATGCAAGACTATGAGAGACGTTCAGGTTAGATATTGCCCCAGGTATTCGTTGTCTCCCCTAGGGATAGCATATGAGCCATTAAAGGACGGGGGACAGGATTGCTCATGGATAGAGTTAAAATCATGATTCTAATATTATTGATGGGGTCTAAGGCATAGTATCAACTTATCTCAAGATATTCATAATTTACTCAACATACTAGGTATAATCGTGTCAGTACCTACATATCTACTCAGCTGCCCAGGTACCTACTTATCTAAATGGCCATGATATCTCATAACATGAAACCCTCCAGCTATAATCGAAGCAAGAGAATCCTTGAACTAATTGTTCAGCCGGCACTTGTCGTCAAAAACTACTAAGAAGAGCGCGTGATGCCTCGCCTAGGAACGTTATCGTCGTGTTCTAACTAAAGAAGGTCAAGTACAAAACTTGATGCAAGATTACCTAGTAGGTATGTGCTTGGAACTGGGTCCAAAACCGAAGAGGGAGGAAAACGCCAGTGTGTGCCACGTTGTGAGCTGACACATAGAGTTCCTCAAATGACAGTTAGTTTGGAAGTGCTTAGATCCACCTCGAGACGATGCCAGCAACTCGAGCATGGTGTTGCAGATTTGGATTGTTGTTTCCACTCGACACAAGGACGTTGACTGTTATCGTTTGATGGAAGCAATTGAAGTAAATTTTCTAACAATAGAAGTACCTCATCGTGATCTCTCATCTATCCTCGTCAAAATGTGGTCTACGTATATTGACCTCCACCGACGCATCTGACTTGGAGGATCCACCACCACAAGGCACATCTAGTTTTTGACAATATTACGGTACAAGTTCGGATCAGGATCTCTATCCGCGACCCGGGAGCTAAGTCTAACGGCCACGCCGCAAAGGAGTGAGAATACATAGCAGGCGTCAAGAAACCCTATTCGGGAAACCCGAAATTATCAGATCTCGGCGCAGCCAGAGTTCCCAGTTACTACAAAGATAATGGAGCTTCAAGATGATGATAGCGATACAACACCCGCCTTTTCTCCTTTTATTCCTTAGGACTGGCCAGGAAAATGGCCTCCTTCAACTCCCTTTGTGGTGGATACCGCTGGCCACCTGGTAATTATGCAGAGGAGTGATCAATAAGGGGTGCGGCTAGTTATTTTTATCTGATGACATACATACGTTCGATACGGTCACCGCAAGGACCTTCAACCATCGTCCATATCTAATATCTCACTGTTAGGTGAAATCAACAAGCTTCATGTTGCGCTTTCAGTATTACACGAGGGAAGATGACCGCTGTTGAATGAGTCCTCGGCGAGGACAGACTCCAATCTCGAAATCAAGGGTGACGCACAGTTGAGATCGACGTAACAGGAATGCCCGAATACCTAGGAATATACTACATGTCAATTCTAACACATATCATCTCCACGTTAGTATCTCGCTACCATCAGGTCGTCCCTGTCGTGGTAATAGAGCTATCTGAGGGCTGTCGTAGCGAGCTCAACATACTCACCGCTAAATGTGCTGAGCATTTTCCTATTACTCAAAGTGCTCTTGAAGAGCGGCAGGCAAAAAGGGCCCACAGGTGTATCGTAGATGCCATGGCCCTCTCCATCAATGCGCATGATAAGTCTTAATATGATGTTATCACAAAGACGGAAAAGCGCCCTTGGAAAACACAACTAACGCTAGACATCAGCGGCTATCTCCCGTACCTACCTAAGTAGTGAAGATCTAACAAGTTCTTAGGATCAGCAGGTGGCCATTACGGTTTACGTACATACATATGTGTAAGTTCTATCCGCTCGATGTGTTCAGGTTGAGGGTTTAGCCCTTGAATCGGCATCGTACAGTATGCTCGAAAACGAGGAATCTAAATAGGCAGTGCACGTACCGTATATTGAAATACTATCAGCGCATGTCATTCGATAATATTCAATGCCTAGCAGCTGTCGCCCTTGCTGAAAACTCGGTTGCCGGCCTGTCAACCCCATTCTGTCAAACCAGGACCGCCCCCGTCAGCCCGGCTCCCGGATCGCTATCCGCGCCCATGCTAGCCCCAATTCTGCTGCTACGTATTATGGTAGCAGCAGACCCAGTGCTACCTTGCGTGAACCCAGAACCGGTGAGAGCCCTGGTCTGATGGATCCTTGCCTGCCAATGCCACCCCTGGCAACCCTTCTACTGGGTCAACCGGTGCTCTGGGACGCAGAAATGCCCGAAGAGAAGAAGCACGGTTGCCCGGGCGCTTTATTCGTGCGTCTATTCGTCTACTTGTGTATAGAACACAGTTCACAATCTAGTCACTCCAGGCGGGATATCTCTGTGAACTCGCTCGGCTATCGACGAACCTGCTCCATAGCACCATCTTAACTAGTTTGCACGTGTGTTTGCCCTCGGGTTTCGTTCTCATCAACCAAGACCCTTGCTCGCGCCAGGACATGAGACAGCGCCTAGACCACTTACGTCAAACTTCCGAACCAGCGAATTTGACGTATCTCGCCATTTTTCTCGACGGAACCCATGTCTTCTGTTGCACTCCCCATAATTCCTGTTTACGTTGACGTGCATATGAGCCCGGCCTAGTCGCGCAACCAGCCACAACGAATAAATCGGTGAGGCGGACGTGTCTATGGCTTCGACGGACCATTGCCCACCGATATAACACGTTACAGAACCGATATCGCAGCACACCATCAAACACGCGTCAAGATAATGCTCTGTCTGGCATATAGACGTCTCTATAAATGTTAGGCGGTGTATGTATATGTCCTTGGCATTTAGATGATAATATTACACCCAGTAGACTTGTTGCCATGTTAGGGTGGTCAATATATTCAATAATCTTCTACCTAACTAGACAAGAGAAGGCAAACGCTGCGTCCATGATCAATAAAGCACCAGTAGCTAGCTGCCACTGAGGGGTCTGAGATTTAGCACATAACTAATCTAAGAGAATTCACCGCTTTAATTGAATGCATTAGCGCTTCGAGATCGTGATCGCTGCCCTCGAACTCTTCACCGCACCGACCCAAAGTGACTATTGAGTTTGTCCTTACCGCAGGGCAGCTAGCGGCGGGAAGGACAACTTGATGCATGCAAGAGAATTGTCAACACCATTGCATAGTCGGAGTTACTATTGGGATAAAAATCGCCAAGCAAATTGTAAATTTAGTATTGACTTCTAAAAGAACAGAACTGTATCTATGTATTTCCTAGAATCAACTGGACTCACATACACCCCTATTTTAAAGGGGGTAGTCTACGCATCTATCACACTCATTCTGTCCTCGAAATTTGAACTTAATAAACGTTATATTTGTTGTGATACGGTGCTTTGATACGGTGCTGTGATGTGAACTTTCTAAGCGTAATAACAACGACGTTCTTACGTGAGAATTCCTAACCATACTTTCAGACCCGTTGTATTGTACTACGTACTGAGATATTCGAGGTTGATGGTGGTGGACACGACCGTCGAAATGTCTTACTTGCTTGCCTCGGGATCATCTAAAACCTGCATTAAGGCTGCATTGAGGCTGCAGCAAGATTTCTAGATTTTTGGGGTATTAATATATTGACATTCGTTGTTCTCGGAATACGACTCGACTGGTCGCCTGTTAAGCCGACCAGCATCAACCGTTGTAACGCAAACTTCTGAAATGTTAGTGAATCAGCCTTGTATATGTTAACACGGGAACTTGTGTTCAAATATCTTTCCGTGTTTAAGAGGATGAAAATCCCTGCGGGTTACAACACGGCAAAAGCTGTGGGTTGTCGTACGTTTTATGCTATGGCGGTTAGTACATCATAACAACACTTTACAATGACATTTGATTGAATTGGGTACTCTAAGGTATGTACATATATCATTGTATTTAAGATGTATAGACGAATGTGTCTCTTAAGGGTTCGATAAAGCCCCCTGAGGATTGGAGAATAGTCGCTAGAAAGGCCCTAGAACCCCGAGTTCCAACCCGTCTATGGCATAGCCGGCCCTAGTTTGGATAATCTTGGCCTTCTTGACATCGCCTACCCTGCTGGCGGCGACTTAAGCATTGATAGAAACGATGTTACGTAGGATGTGGTACCGCGGCGCTAGATTGATGCCCAATCGCCATGATAGTGGTTCATGCCCATTGACAGACCCTGTTTCTAAGAAGCTTAATGAAATACGATCGACCATAAAATATCCGGTACCGACGAAATAAAAAGATCAACAACTTCTCGAACGTCTGTTGATGCCTTACCATATTTTTAAAATTCGCAAGCATTGAGGCATTGATAAGGCGCGTTCGGCAAAGTCGAGGTGAGGCAATGACAGATTGTGTGGATAGTCTCAACGTGAAGATTTGTTTCATGCGGTTAACTAGTTGGTTGCTTAATAAAAGGCTAGCTGATTATTTCAAGGGGACGGCCACGTTTTCTCGGGGTTTGCTGTTACCTCATGTCGAACCTCCGGGTCGTTTCCCGCCAGCTAGTTTTCTTAGTTACGATGTAACTTCACCTTGTTAAGAACCCCATTTAAGTCCTCTAAACGAAGCCATCTCAGCGAGAAGAAATAGTTAGCCTGATCAGTATCGCCTCCACCTCATCGTCGATGCTTAACCCCCACGGGGCCTTGAACTAGGAACTAGGAACCAGGAACTTAAAATACCGCGCTAGCAAGTCAAAGCGTTGACTTAGATTCATCAAGAGCCCCATTTGGAAAAATTTGAAGCATAGTAATTTGCGTGGATAAGCATAGTAGGGATGTCATATTGTATAGCTGATACTCAATCTACGCAGCTGACTTACATGGCCTGCGGTGGAATCGATAGTTATGAACAGTTTAATAACTTGTAATGCTTGCTTCGTTAAATTTATGACAGACTTTGCGATGTAAGATTATAGCTTCATGTACATTCAACTCCCGCCTTAAACTTTGTATTAAACTTCTAGCAAATTATATATCTTTTATAAAGCCCTTGCTGCATTTTTACATTAACGTAGGGGTTATAGCGAAATTAGTCTATTTTCAAGCGACGGATTATCACTCAAGTGTTGTTAAGGCGCAGTTGTTCACACGCCAGGGGATGTTTGTGGAAGCCCTGGTCTAGTAGAGATCAGCTACTGAACTGATAGCGTGAAGCAGTTTACTGGGCTAATGGCTTACATCAGGTTTCAACATTAACTACCTATGTAGGTAAGTTATTCTCCAAGCTTTAAGTCGCAGATAAGGTAACTTCATTTTGGACTTGAGACGGACGACTTGTCATAATCCTCAAGATCGTCATATACTCGTCAGTGAACACGTTGTTTCTTTATACGATGTAAGAATTCCAATATTTAGGGTCGTATTCGTAAGCAGATGGCTATGAGGTAGACATGATGGATGTTACCACGTCTCAGGGGGTTGAAAATTTCTTCCTGCACGCCCTAGCGCCGCGGAATTAGACTCTACTCTCAGCTCATCAAATTTTCCTCTACGTCTCTATACTCGTGATTTCGAAGAAAGAGGATTTACAACTTGGAAAGATCAATTTCAAAACGTAGAGAGATGTGTTGCAATCTTCTCATGGGAAACGGTTAACTAGGTTAGGTGTGTCCCCCTGAGATAATATTATGATCTTGATCTAAATAACTTCCAAGCTACCACAACAGCTGTGTTTGAAAAATACCGCCCACCAGACTAATGATCCTATAGTTTTGCTTCGATCAAGACCCTTCCCCGAAAACCATCCCCAATTTCGCCATACAGTCCTCGATCCTGCCCCGGCCGCCCCTTTCCTATACATACGTCGACAGAAATACCTCTTCCTACTCAATCATTTGCCATAACACAGACATGACCCTAAGAATTAGATAAGAAATACGCGGAAGAGACGGATAGACATTCTTGTGTGACTAAAGTTCGTTGTTTAAACGCGTGTCTCAAGATATGTATACCTACGCGCCGCGTGGGGGGTTACACATTGATTGCAAGAAAAATTACCTTACTATACTTTTGAGTGCTTCCCCTCCCCCGAAAGGAGCTTAGGTTATCTTAGGGCATATTTCTCCCGACACCATCCCAAAGAAAGGCATGAAATATTTCTGTAGACGCCCTAGAGAATCAAATTCACACCAGGAGCTATAGGTAAAGACTACACGTATTATACAACAAGATGTCTAATAGTAACCTATAGTTACCTACTTATAGTTGATAGCTTCGACATGATTTTCCCTTTCATGGACTATCTTGTCTTAGCGTGTGAGGCACGAAATATCACGCAAGCTGCAAGACTAGTTCGTAAGGCGATAGAGTGCGACTACCTACAATACCGATGATGCTCTAGTTCGATTAGGAAGCGGAATAGTGCTATCACTATGGAACTTCCTGATAATACCCTATTTGCTGATACAAAGCCTTGCCTGTAACGAGCTAACGGTACGTAGATTTGATGTTGTATTGGACCAGGTTGATGACAGCTCTAGAGGGTCTAAAAGAAGCGATCTAGATTAGTTCCCAAACCGGTCCCAAACTATCGCATCTTTCCCATGCCAACGGTCTTGGCGCTCTGAATCATTTAGGCAATGGCATATCCCCGAAAGACTTCAATATCTCACTAGTTAGCTGCTTTCATTTGTCCTTCGAATAACTAGGTAACATAATATGTAGGATAAACAATAGTAGCAATATGTCCCAGGTTTGATGCCAACTGGTTATTGACTTCTTGATACTAAGTAATAACAAAATTTATGACGCAATTCTGCGCCTAGACAGAAAATGAAACCGTGCCTCCTGTGTCCCCAAATGTTGGAAAGCTGTGAGCAAGGATTCTAAGTACGAGACAAGTAGATTCGCCAATTAGATTTTACATCGTCCTCAGCTCAAATTGTGGTTCTCCTAGCTCCATAAAGTGCTTCGATGAGGCTATTTAGCATTTGACGACAAATTAATATATCCTATGGACTGACAATCAGTAATATTTCTCTGCAAATTAGCAGAACGCTTCGATGATGAACATAAACTCGAGATAATCAAATATAACTAGCTGGCTAATCTAGTATTACACAGGCTATTTGTCAATATTTTGTAAAGTCTCGCATACCTTTACAACCTGCCGGGTTAATGTTAAGGGGGAGATTACGTAATACACTTCTCCTGTCATATAAAATCGATTCATTTAATAATAAACTACCTGCCTTCATTAACCTCATAGCTTCATTCGTCACGGCAGCTCCTGATAATATTATATGGAACAATCAAATTATCGATTCAATTACTATTTAATTTCACATAGTTAATATAACATAGTTATGGCTTCGAGTTATATACCCCAAACTCTTACATCTAAGCTTACTTACGTTGATTAATTTTGAGATTATAGAAATGGGCTCGACTATGGAAGTTAAATTGAATTAATTAACATGGGAATTGTAACTACCATAATATGATTAAAAGCTTGAACTACATGGTTGCTACTCCAAGGAAACAATGATGTTCATTTTATTATGTGCTTAACTAGGTACCTTTTTATACATAATGTTCTTGCTTTAATATTATTAAACTATGTTAATTTGTACCTAAGGTATCATAGAAAGTTGATATTTACGTACCTATCCATCATTTTTCACCGCATCTTCAATAGTATTATATTGTAATAGGCTACAGGGAGAAACGAGCCGAATCTGGGTTGTAAATTGTTGTAACTTAAATAAAAAATTGTTAATTAGGTATATTCTGGAAATAGAAAGGAATCAACAACCATGGGGCACTATCAACATAAAGGTTCGTTTCTTCTAAAATCTACTAATGCTAAAGAATATAAATAGGCTCAGGCTAGCGAATGCATACCTAACCTAGGTAATATACCTTTCGATAGTCTTTTAATGTTTACAACTACTTATCATGATCATGATATAAAACATGTTGTCTATATACATCCTAAGACACCTATGTTCAAGGGGAGTGCTATGATCTATTTAACAAGGGCTACATATTTTAACAAGTTCTTACATCACTCCTAAGCAAAGGCTAGGCACTCCCCTTCGAAGAGTATTTGTAGATAAGTTATAATAATGTCAATTTTAAATATATCCCCTTAACTAGCAATCATTTGCAGATAGGGTTTAGAAGGTAGAATACTCCTAAGCACAGGCAATAGCCCATTAACACGCATAAAGGCTGATTCTAATCTGCGGAGAGCATGTCTAAGTCAAGTGAGAAGTATTTTACCTATTAAACTCTGTCTGCAGACAATTTCCAGTTAAGGGGATGAAGACTTATCAGATACACATTGACCTAAAAGTTGAGATATCTCCCCTAGAGGAAATATGAGCACATCGAACAATACTTGTAATAGCAGTAGTCAAATTGCATGAGTATTATGGCCTCCAAAAGTCATATTGTTTTACCCCTTTGATGGCTTGTAGTTTCTAGTTAGATGGAACAATGTGGTTGACGTGGAGTAGTCGCAATAGGTTTTTAATTCTTACTACTTGAATAAATTGGCCTAAATATGTCGACTAGCCGAAAGGTGGATTGGCAAAAGAAAAAAGAAAAAAAAAACGTACAACACCAGGGATTCGCTGGTCGTCACCGACCCAACTACTAGTCCGGCGGTATCTGGTTTGTCTCTGGGAGAGCGGACGGGATCCCGAATTTTCCAGATCCTATGGTCGTACGTGAAAGTTCTGTTGGCTATATTCATTTATAAGTCTTCTGTGCACAGAACACCCATAATTGACACAAGAAGGGTGGGCTGCAACAACTATCACATTGTGTTAGTTCTTTTCCAGATTCGCAGTACGGGACTTTAGGAGGATTCGAAATAAACTCGCATATAATTTAATTGGCGCCAAACCTAAGGGGCGTCTGTATAGGTATCTATATACTGCACTTCCCTACAGCCTACTGTACGAAAGCGCTGAGGTTCATTAGAAGTAAGATCATACTGCCATTTGGTCATCACATAACATCGACAACTCGTAGCGCCTAGTTTTACCCTGTTAGCGGACTGTTAAGAGTTGCAATTAGGTACCACCTGGGCTGGTGGCATGACGTATATTCTTAAGGTCAATGTACTGATGATAGAGAGTTCTCTCATATCATCAGCATACGTAAGCCATGGTTTGGCTTGTAATTGAACCCAAAGCGAACTTGGTGTCATTCGAGCAGCGCTTTAATAAACCTCAAGGTGTCAAAGCTGAGGGGATCGAATGGAGAAGCTCGCTACACTAAATATCATTTTAAGCACTTAAATGGACGGATGGAGAGTTGGAAACTAGTGACTTAAATTTAAACCGTGTTTATAAAATGATATTAACTGTGATGTAAGAAGCAACTTGGAACTTGTCGCGATTATCTCAGCAAGTTAAGGAATTCTCATATGTGCCATATAGGAATATCAATATGCGTAGAGTCATAAAGTAGCTCGATAGCCGCATATATGCCAAAATGGAAGTTACTAAACTAAACTGTACTTCCGCGCGGCCAAACGGTGCCTTGCATACAACGCGGGGCAAACCACCTGGCAGGTGCGCTGAAGCTTCTTACGTAGACCTGAGCTTCCCGCATTCATATTTCAGACGATCCTTCGACCTATGCGAAGCACTCCTAGTTTTCCCTCATACATAATTCAGCAAATAACACTCTTCAGACCACCCCTTGACCCTACCTAGCTTGACGAACCACAATTAAGTTAGCAAACGACTCGCCCGCCATGGCTAACAATCCCTACGAAGGTAACGCTCCAACAGCCTCACTTGCCGCACCCACGGGGTCCCTCCAAAACGAAGACTATTGAATACTTAGGTGCTGACATGCCGGCCTGCCTACAGTCGAGCACAACATCAACGCGCCAGCGCGCGCGCCCCACCGGCGGCGCCCCGACATGTCGAGCTTCACATCGCAGCTGCACCAGATCTCGCGAGACCCTCCAGATTCCGATACTCACGCGCACGCGCACGTAGGCCCGACGCCGGTCGACGCGGCGGGGCTGTACCACCTGCTGCACGACCAGTACGCGACGCTGGCGCTGGACGCGCCGACGCGCGAGAACCAGGCGTTCCTCGGCGGGCTGATGGCCGAGCTGGAGCTCGACATCGAGCGGCCGCCCGACGAGATCCCGGGCGTGCGCCAGGAGTTCCTCGACGGCCTCGACCGCGTGCCCAAGAAGCAGCTCAAGAAGGACGACGCCTGCCCCATCTGCGCCGAGCCCTACCTCGACGACCCGTACCCCCTCGTCGTCGAGCTGCCGTGCGACGGCAGGCATACGTTCGACCTGGAGTGTGTGGGCCCCTGGCTGCAGAGCAAGGGCAATTGCCCTATGTGCAGGCACGACTTGACGAAGAAGAGAATCGTGGTGCCGAAGGAGGATGAGGATGAGGAGGATGATGTTGATGGGTTGTACGGTTGAGCGTTGCTGGTGGGAGTTCTACGGGGGGTTATATATGGAGTTGGTGATACCCTAAGAGAGACGAAGTTCACTCGTTACGCTCAGCTGGAGTGCTGCGTTAGAGGACACCATACGGTTCAGCTGCATAATAGAGCTTGCGCGATACATTGATGTTGAACGATTGGTCAGACGCCAAAACTCCTGATCTGGAAATGCGAGTATGTGTAAAACGTACAATCAAAGCCTCAGCTTCGAGAAAACCTAAGCTCAATCCCAATAGGTGCTTAGTTAGGATACTTTGCTGTTCTTAGGCGCACCACCACCGCCACTAGCCTTCTTCTTTTTTCCACCATGCGATTTGTCCTCCTCCTTGCCTCTGCCCGCTTCGGCGAAGTCCTTGTTCGCCGGGCTCTGCTCTAGGGGGTTTCCGTTGCTTTCTTCCGCCGCGGCCTTCTTCTCGGTGTCGGGGTCTGTCTTGTGCGGGTTGAAGGCGGCATCCTGCTTGGTGGCGACCTCCTCGTCCGTCCCGCTCTGCGTGTACTCGTGCGTCTTGGGCTTGAAGGACTCCCGGTCCATGTCATCCTTGTAAGGTGCGCGCAATGCTGACGACTGGTGAATCTGCCTAGCAGCGGCGAGACGGACGGTGGTTGATGTTAGATGAGTAGTAGGTCGAGCTCGTAGAGCTGTGCGTAGAGTCGTATAGCTCGACATTGTTTTGATGAATTATTAGGTAGATTTATAGTAATTGTAGTTTATTTTGAAGCCTTAGAGGATGTTTGCAATTGAGGGTTTATACATCCATGGACGTATATATTTATGATATCTTCAATGATATGAGCAGTTCGTCGTAATGACGTCACCGCATCTTTCTTAGAGCACAGTGCAGGTGCGAAACGTATCCACTTTGGATTCGTAACACCTCGATGTCGTAATCATTTACTGTAAGATTTAACTACTAGTCTGGTTCATTATTTCAACTACATCTTAAGAAAACGTCTTATCAATTATCTGTATTTCTTCTTAATGCATACACGAAGTTAATTTGATATTGTTTCGAAGTCTTCCTGACCCACGTGCGATCCCGTCCGGGCTACATGACTGGGTAATTATCGCCAAGATCGTTCTGTAAGACCCGAGTACTTTGGGGTTTCTGTTATGAATGCTACAAAGACCATCAACCTAAAGGACATGATGCCGTAGCTCTTTCATCGAGTGTCAAAAGGTAAGGTCAAGTGTTAAGTAACTCTCATTTCCGGGTATATAGAGTACTGACTCTAAAAATTATGACTTCCTATGTCAATGTTTGCTATGCTCACTAATGTTTGCATCGTCCCATGCATTATGGTAAGTATATACAAGAATTTGAAGTCCCTTTGCTGATTATCACCGCTGCCGATTTCGGATAACCGATTATATTTCTCCTAAACCAGCAATGCAGCGACTACAGCAAGACCAGCAGCGACCCTGCCGTCGGCTGTGAAAACACCGCCGGCCTGCTGGGACACAGTCGTGGTAACCGCAGGAGCAGAAGTGACAGGCGCATCGTTGTTTGAGTCGTCGGTGGTAGAGCTGGAGGTAGAGCTGGAGGTAGTCGAAGTGGTCGAGCTTGTTGAGCTTATTGACGTCGTCCGGCTACTTCTGGTTGTGGACGTGGTCTCTGCCGTGCTGGTAGTCGTCTTTGTCAGTGTCGTCGTGCGGCTGGTGGTAGAGGTGAAGTCGGTAGCACTGGAGAAATCTGTGAAGCTACTTCCACTACAATCATCGCCTAAGTCGCAACAGTACCCGTCATCCGTACACGTGCCGAAGTCAGGGCAATAGTGAAGATTGTCAGGGCAGCAGGTTCCGTCTAATGGCATGCAAAGGTCTCCGCATTCTGTCTCGCTGACACTGCATTCGGAATCGTCGTCGCTGGAGCCGCTACATATCTCGCCATCTGGACAGCATGCATCCGGGACACAGTAGTAACCATCCAGACAGTACTCATCAGTGTTGTCGTTACAGCATACACTGTCAGAAGGCATGCAGCCATTTTCGCATGTGACGTAGCCTGAGTTGCAAGTTGCAAGAGAATTGAGGAGGTTAGTTTGGGCCATGCTCTTGGGCAGGCCAGAGCGCGCTCGCGGTGTCACAGCGAGGGCAGCTGGTGCAACGAGGAGAACAAGATTTTGGGCACGCATCGTGATTTCTGCTATCTCGGATGGATATGTAGGCTTGGTGATTGAATATTTGAAGCTTTGGAGATATGGGATTGGAAGGTGCTCGAGTGGTAAACTTCCGCAGCGCTACTCATGGCTACTACGCTCTTTTTATCTTCGGATCTGTCTCGACCTCATCTCGCTTGGAGCCTGGAGTGACACAGAAATTCACTGTGAAAAAAACCCTCGACTGCCTGGCTAGGCTGAAAAGCCAAGGGACTAACACAATCTCAAGACCAGGAAGCTGCATCTCCATGGTAAGGGTATCAACCCGCCTGGTTGTCACGATTGCATAAGAGCTCCAATAGCTGAACATCTTTTCAATTAGCGGCCTCGGCATACTTCCAGAGGTTCGGGGGAATCCACGTCCGTATGACCATCAAAAAGATGGACGGAGCATCGTGGATATTCACTTCATAATGATTCGGTAAACCCGTTCGTTAGTGCTACTAGCATTCAGCTGAACACACTTGGCGGTATCCAGCGGCATTTAGCATTCGCCCCCAATGCCTCGTTTTTTTATCATGCCAGGTAACGAGCATTCTCGAAGCACGAAAAAACATGGGCGAAATCAGTTGCCAGAATAAGCCAGCGCAAACCCCAAATCCACCAAGACTCTGGATCTCGAACATGAGCAGTGCGGGCAAAACATGCAATGATTTCATTTGACAGCATGACATCTTGCAGCCTCTTGCGAGCTTTGGTCCTGGTCTCATCGCACTTGTTCGCCACAGCGGCTTTTGAGCTGAAAAGATCCCTGAAAAAAAGCAATCATTTGTGGTTATATCACAGTTTTCCAAAAATCTTTTCACCAATGCTTGTCATCTGATGAGATATCAAGGGGCAGCTAGCGAAACCAGGGCCGTTAGGCTTCTACAGCCGCACTGCAGAAATACGAGTCGAAAATGACAAACTAAATTTGACTGCTAAGGCCTGCAGAATATCGAAGACTCATCGCATTCTCAAGATATTTATCAACATTTAGTGATGTAGGTATGCATTTTTACTACATATCTATAGATGTTTGCTTTAGTGTGGCGATAGACCTCTGATTTGGCAAGTAATTTCTTCCATCTAACTGCAAAGAGAAGACATGAACATATTTCCATTTAACTAGGTAGGTAGTTATAGAGGTCACTGGTGTTAGAACCGAGAGGTTACATTTTAACTGCCACAATGATTAGTCATGTATGCACCACGAAATGTTCGCAGCCTTACTTACGACAACTGTTTGCCTACTCTACATTGTCATTTACGTTAAGATCCCGAGAGATACCAGTCATCAGCAATTTCGTTTCAAGAGTATCGTTATAAGCTAAATGGAAAACCTAGGTGGTCCGCCAATATATCGCCCGCTATCGGGATCTGAAATTCGACTCATCTCAGTACGGCCGGGGCTGCCCGATGACCCTATGAGATGTGAATTGATCTACGTTAATCTAGACGAGGATCTAGAATACTGTGCCTTGTCCTACGTCTGGGGAGACCCCAATCACACAAAGAATATAGAGGTAAACGACAAATTATTCCCAGTAACCATCAATTTATACGATGCGTTATGTCGGTTTCGCTGCATCCAAATGGAAGAGCATGGATGGCAGAGGAAGCAGTGGGTCACAGCACAACGATATGTCAACAGGCCTCTTGGATTCTGGGGTTGGGACCAGGACATGCTTCGCCGACGCAACTCGGAACCGCCAGCACGTTCCCTAGAAGCAGCTATCTCGGAATCACTATTATATGAGTTGCTCTGGGTTGACGCTATATGTATAAATCAGCAAGATGTCGATGAGCGAAGCCGACAAATACCACGCATGCGAGATATATTCGGCTTGGCCTCTAGCACTGTCGCATGGCTAGGACACGCGACGTCGCCGAGGCAAGAAATGCACATTGACGTAATTGTAAATGCTGCCGACGAGCTGATGAGTCTGCTCCAACTTGTAGACGAAGGGATTGAGATAGAGAAATATCCTGTCGTTAGCGACCACGGCCGAGGTTTTATGGAAACAGCATATCAACTATTCGAGGCTATCTTGTGTCGGCCTTGGTTTAGGCGCATTTGGATAGTCCAAGAGGTTGTGCTTTCCAAGGCAACCGTTCTAATGATAGGGAACCGAATTATATGTCTGGACTCCCTATATTTGCTCAAGAAAATATTTGCCTCGGAAAAGAATGTATGGGCTCTTCCACCCGCGTTTCAAGGATTACTTCAGAGTGGTCTTGTTTCCAACATAGTAGATCTAATGCATCTCTTTGGACCGCGAAGCTCTCTACTGGAGGGCCCCGAGCCAACTCTTGACTCTTTCGCAAATGACTTGTACACGGTCATGATGCTCGCGCATCAACTAAAACAGGCAACACACGAACACGACATGATCTATGGGGTGTTAGGGATGACCCGGCTCCCTGAGTTGCCGATTGATTTAGTCCCGAATTATCGGGTTCCATATGAGACGGTCTTCGTGCATTATTTTCGCTTTTTGATTGAGAGGACTGGCGATCTACGATGCTTGGGTTGGAAGAAAGACATGGTCCCAGGCGCTCCTACTTGGGTGCCAGATTTGAAGCAAATAACCCGTACGCCTAAGAAAGGGCCACGCTCAAACGTCGTCTTCTGCACGGATGGGCGGTGCATGACAGTTGAGGGATGTCGAATTGGAACATGTGTCAAGACATTTTGTTACGGGAGTTACGGAAAACCTGAAAACTTCCGTAGCATTCTGAACGACTTCTATGACGGGATATTGAGACCATGGAGCCAATTGAAGGGATTGCCCCTCGGCCAAGTTGTGACCCAGTGGCTGAGCTCCAGCTTGACTAAACGCATAATCACCGAGTATCGTTTTAGTTTGCAATCCTTGGAAACCTGTTTCAAAATTTGGACTCATAAGAATAGTGAATTGCTATTCGATCTCGTATCGAAATACCTCCAATCAACAGAAGAAGAAAGATATATAATGGCGATGAAAAAATTACTCGTGGATTCGATTTTGGGGAAGTCATTCTTCGTGACGGAGGACGGATCGGTCGGGTTTATACGCAGTGGCAAGACTATTCAGGTCTTGAATGGCGACATGGTATATTCGATAAAGGGATGGTACATCCCATGTATTCTACGACCTCTCGGAGGGCCGTTCATGTTCATCAAGGACTGTAGGATTACAAATAAGGAATTCGATGGCTTGTGTGTTGATGGTTGGCGGGGAAATCTAATGGAGTCTCTGACACTTATTTAGGCGATTAAATTGCGGCTACGCCTAGCAAGATAAGGAGGGTTAAGTAAATTGTGTCTTCTATAGGTCTCTACTAAACTTTGATGGAAGCATTTTAGGAGTTTCATGACGAGGCCTCAACCTTAATTCTAACAGTGAAGACCAACATTGAACATAAGACCAAACAAGTGCTCTCGTATCACTAGGTACACTATGCTAATCGTCGCAACTAGGTCATAGATATACACAATTCGCATGCGAGACCACTTCAGACGGGATCTTAAATTGAATATCGGGCCTTGATGATGAGAATTTCAACAAACCACGCGGGTTACGAAATTACATGATTTGTGAAAAGGGGGGACCGGGACGGTTGAACCATAACTCCCACTTCGTATTATGGCCACTAGAGACTATCGGTATTCGAACAAACTTGGACGCCGCAGCTTGCATAGAGCCTATTTTTGTATATTGCACGTTCTATACTTGGAATGAGAAGGTAATTCGTGTTTTTATGCCGCCTACATATAGAAATCATGAAAGTCTCAGAGCCGGCCTCCATTACTTATGTGCGTCATGACACAAATTGGATTCTCTTCGTTCCATCTTTTGAACCTTCGAATTGTATGAAATTTACGTTCCATTATCTTGTCTATCGCTAGGTACCTACTACCACACAGCTCTCATAGTGAGCCCGATTACAACTCAAGAGCTACGTATCTAGGCGGTAGCGATAACTTCACCTACAGGATACGGATTTGAGTCTACGGACACAACACGATGTCAATGTCAGCAGTAGATACCGTCGCCAATTCCCTCGATCTAACAAGATCATGGGAGGACAAGGGGCTGTACGACGTGGATCTTACCAAGACCGCATTCGAAGTACAGTCGACCACCGGCCTCTGCCGGGACGAGGACAGCAACGAGTACCCGTC
Source organism: Annulohypoxylon bovei var. microspora (assembly GCA_022836615.1). Taxonomy (NCBI): domain Eukaryota; kingdom Fungi; phylum Ascomycota; class Sordariomycetes; order Xylariales; family Hypoxylaceae; genus Annulohypoxylon; species Annulohypoxylon bovei. The sequence continues at coordinate 68,907 of MU405373.1, forward strand.
AGGCCTCAAGCTGTACCTCGTGATCCTGTCTCTGTGCCTGGCCGTGTTCCTCGTGGCGCTGGACCAGACGATCATCGCGCCGGCGCTGGGCGCCATCACGGGCGAGTACGGCAGCGTCAAGGACATCGGGTGGTACGGGAGCTCGTACCTGCTGACGTCGACGGCGCTGCAGCCGGTGTACGGCAAGGTGTACCGCATCTTCGACGTCAAGCACGCGTTCCTGGGCGCCGTCGCCGTCTTCGAGGTCGGCAGCCTGGTCTCGGCCGCCGCCCCCAGCTCCACTGTCTTCATCGTCGGCCGCGCCGTCGCCGGCATGGGCAGCGCCGGCCTGTTCTCGGGTTCTATTGTTATCCTGTCGTACGCCCTGCCCCTGCGAAGGCGGCCCTTCATGTTCGGCATGTTCGGCTGCATGTGGGGGATCGCGTCGGTCGCCGGGCCGCTGCTCGGCGGCGCCTTCACGGACCATATGACCTGGAGGTGGTGTTTCTATATCAACTTGCCGATCGGAGGGCTCGCGATGATGGTCATTTTCTTCTTCCTTAATATCCCGCGGGTGAACAACCCCGATAATAAATCGTTCTTCGCGAGGGTCCTAGAGCTAGACTTGCTAGGGGCGGTAGTCTTAATACCGGCGATTATCTTGTTCCTTCTGGCGCTTCAATGGGGTGGTGCCCAATATCCGGTATGTACCTACCCTACCTTGCACGTAACGGCTGCGATGGCGACTGCTACGGCTTCCCAGGAGAGATAAGTTACTAACTCGAGACATCGTAGTGGAACGACCGACGTATCGTTGGCTTGTTCATGGCCGCCGGCGTTTTGACCTTGATATTTATAGGTATCGAGCACTACCAGCAGGATAAGGGGCTACTGCCACCTCGGTTCTTCAAAGATCGGAACTTGCTGTGCGCAATGTTGGTGAGTATATCTTCAACCACACTCGTGCCTAGTCCTTGATACCTAAGACCGAAATAACTTTCCGGACTTTCTACGTGTCAAACACTAACCTTAGACACCACAGTTCGCCCTCTTCTTCGGCGCCTCCTTCTTCCCCCTAATCTACTACCTCTGTAAGCGCACCCCACCACCCTCTACGTAAGTCCAGCCTCCTAACCCCACCCAGCGCTCTACTTCCAAGCCATCCAAGGCGACAGCGCCGTCCGCGCCGGCATCAAGCTACTCCCGCTCCTCATCTCCGTCGTGGTCAGCTCCGTCGTGAGCGGCGCCCTGATCACCGCGACGGGGTACTACAACCCGTTCATCCTAGTCGAGACAGCGATGATCGCCATCGGCGGGGGGCTCATCACGACGCTCAGCCCCTCGACGCCGCTCTCCTCATGGTTCGGGTATCAAGTTCTCGACGGGCTGGGGACGGGGGTGGGCTTCCAGGCCGGCGTCGTAGTAGTACAGAACGCGCTGCCGCCGTCGTCGCGCGAGCTCGTGCCGCAGGCCACGTCGTGCGTGCAGTTCTTCCAGTCGCTGGGCGGCGCGCTGTTCGTCGCCGCCGCGCAGACCGTGTTCCAGAACGGGTTCATCGCGGGGCTCGCGCGCGGCGCGCCGGGCCTCGACCCCGCGCTGTTCACGCACAGCGGCGCGGGCCAGGTGCGCGAGGTGCTGGCTGCGGCCGGCCGCGAGGCCGCGCTCGGCGCCGTGCTCGACGCGTACATGGCCGGCCTGCGCCAGACGTACTACCTGTCCGCCGGCGCCGCGGCCGCGGCCTTCGTCGCGGCGCTGGGGCTCGAGTGGAAGAAGATCGATAAGGAGGAGGGGGCTGGCGCGGGCGGCGGCGGGAGGAAGGGCGCGTTCGCGAGGGGCTTGTACGAGTACCAGAGGGCGTGCACGCCGGCGCCCGAGTTCGATGCTTGGTTCGAGGGCGCGGGCGAGTTGCATGCGGCGAAGCTGAGGAAGAGGCGTGAGAGGTAGGTAGAAAGGCAGGGAGGGGTGGATTGTTGAGTAGGTAGGTAGGTAGGGACTATGATTTTAGGATTTCGCATGTGTGGATATGACGCTTTTGATATCGATATATCTAGATTAGTATTTTAGTCTTGTTCTTATGTGGAAGGGTGTTAGGCGGAATACCATGCTATTCATCCGCAGACTCCCTCGCGCAAGATCATCGAGAAGCGACAAAGGCATGTCCTAACAACCAAAACCACGGAGAAACAAGGGAATTCAGTAGATCAACATATAGATCATTCCAAGGCTCTACGCTACTTTTTATCTATCTGCAATATTGATGAAACCAAACCTCCCATAGGACTAAAAGCTACTTACAAACCCAGTAGAAATCATTACCCAGTATCATCACGCCAGAGCCATTTTCCCGTAATCCGTCTACATCAGCCGTAATCGGGGAGGTTTCCGTACAAATCCTCATTTTCTCTCCAACATTACCTACCAAATCAACCTTTTTGAAGACAGAGTGGGGTGGACCAGCATCGCATGGCAACTTAAATGTAGTACATGGTATCTCTCAAATTCGCGTGCACGGCAGTAAATGGCACCCTCAGCTCCGAGCTGGTTGTGGATTGGGCATCCGAACGGTCGAAGTAGTCGGCAACATATACTCGCTGGCGAGTGCAGACGATGTCAGCGTAATATGCCGGAGGGCAGATACTGACGGCCTTGGTGGCTCGGCCGAACAGGTAGCACATCTCGTGCGTCAACGTCTGGATACCGTCAGCCGCCCCCGATCCTTGACTTGAGCGGAAAACTTCATCAAGCAATATTGTGTAGTGTGCGGGTCTAGCTGTGCCTATATTACGTTCCGAGTTAGCATTTAGCTTAGCTGTTAGGTTGAAGATCAGATATTACCTTGTAAGGCCTGGTGGGCAGTGAGGAAGAAATCCCAAACTGTAGCCTGAGTAACGCCGCGGTCTACTACCGTACCGCTCTTGATGTTCCTAGACCTTGTCGTGTGCTGTGGATCGGTTGGGTAGAACCGAGTTTGGTGACGCTTGACCGAGACAATCAGTGAGATCTTAGGTGGTTGGTTGGCAGGGTATGAAGCAGCGCAGGCGGCTCGTATAGAAGGAAGCTCCATCGTCAAAACTTGCTGAAACTGCCCCTCAGACACACCATCTCTGAAGATGATAATATTTTGGGGGAGTTGAGACCTATTGTATTTTCTCCATAACTGTAAGCGCTCGGCAAACGTTTTTTGCAGGAGTTCCTCATCCAACATCTCTTTCTTCCCGGCTTGCGACCAGGCCGCGGCAGGCCATTGGGCCAGATCCTGGTCGATGCTTGCTACCATCCCAACCAAGCTTGGAAGGCCTGCGGAGTTTCCTCCCACATTGGTAGGGTGTGTCACGTCGTAACCGACGACCATCGTCTTGCCATCCTTTATGATTGGAACATCATTGCTAAGTTTATGGTTCACACCTCCCATCTTGAGGTTAACCTTTAGCGCGACGTTGGCGAAGTATTGGGGTTGCTGCTTCACAATATTGGCCTGTAAAACACAAACCGTGGGATATCCGAAGTCAACATCGCCCACATGTTTGATAGCATTGTATATAGCCGTGTCTGTCTTCTTTCCAGGGAGAACGACGAATATGAAATCAGGAGGACTTTTCTCAAGCAGCTCGAACTTAGCCTTCAAGATATCGAATGGTGCTGCCCCTCGAGGTATCGCGATTTCAATCCCATTTTTGTACGGTTCTTGAGCAATATTGATGCCCATTCCTCTCATGAAATTGACGAATCCCCTCAAAGCAGGAACACATTGGTCATTAGGATAACCGGTACTAACGATGAGCCAAGTCCACTTCGAAATTAGTCGGCCAGGCTTGACGACTTTGACATCCCGCATGTTCCAACTGCCGTCTTGTGCTTTGATATTTCGTCTCTTATTGGATCTGGAGTCAATATAGGCGATATCAGGAGCCAAAAGTTCACGTCCCTTCACTGTTAACAGTTCCTTGCCAGCAGTAACACGAAACTCAGTCTGAAAATAATTAGTCGTCAGAACTAAGTCGCGCTCGCAATTGAGAGTTGTTGCTTACAAGTTTTGGATTTCCGTCAAGGCCTAGGACTTTACGACCCACAGTACTCAAGGACGTTGCGTTCGCCCAGGGCGATCGACATGCATGCAATATCATTTGCGCAGTCTCATCAGCTGTTGTTTTGCGCTTGAGTACCTGTCCTTCGATCACTTCGAGCAATTCTGCAGGCATGTAAATGGGTCTGTCGCGGTTGAACTTCACCACCGGGTACTTGTCAATTGGTCGGTAACCATACTCTGCGTAGCTATTAGTAACCACGTTGAGGAGAAGGGGTAGGAATACATACTTTGCACATAGTATTGGGACACTGTGCAGTACTGGCCTGTTTTCAGGCCAGGAGGAGCAGAGCCATTTAAAAAGAACGAGACTTCTGAAGGTCCAGCTCCAGCACGTCCCACCTTCGGCCTCTTCGCTTCTTTGCTGCCGTCATTCGTCATCGCGATGCCCGCAATTAGCTTCTTAAAGGTTCTCTTTTCAGACTGTTTGGTGCCCTTTTCAGGCAATACCGTACATATGCAACGAAGGTTTGATAGAAATTTGTTAAGATCGTACGGGTTAGTGTTGAGGCCAAATTTCTTTTCCATTAATTCAGCCACGTTTCCCGAGGGACGGAATACGCCATGACTGACGTTGGCGTTTAGAAGTAGACGACCTGTCGCGGGTCGGGCACTCTGGAAATACCCACGAATGACGCTATTGTACTCTGGGAAACCCAATGAGTTGCTCTCCGAAGGCATATCCAAAGGAAAATATCGGCTGCGACCTACAGAGCCGACTCTGTCATTGGCTCGTGCCCGGTATCCGGTAATAATGCCAAGAGCATCAATGGCTTCTGCAAACCTAGGGAACTTGTCGTTCTCGCCAGGGGGCGCTTGCATCGATCGAATATAGGACCTTAGGGCGTCCATGTCGATGTCGGGTGAGGGGTCAAATTTGACATTGTAAACATCTTCCTTGCCCTCATCGGTGTATGGGACCTTGACTGTCTTGTCGTCTGGTAAGAGAAGAGGGGAAGTAGAAATGACTTGACCCTTGAATTCCGTCGCGTAGGAAATTCCTTTGGCAACCTGGACCAAGGCCGACTTGACAACAGCACGGAGTTTCATGCCTTTGGCTTCAAGCGAGTCCTTGTCCGATTTATTCTTAGGCTTCTTTTCGTTCTCCTTTTTCTCTCGCTCAGTTTTGATCGAATAGCTATATAATCTCGGTGTCTTCACATCCAATGTGAAGTAGTTGGCCCAAAGGGTCACCTCGGTGCCTTTAGTACCAAAGGCTGGCCGAAGAGGGAGAAATTCACTGGTCTTGGGTTTTGAGCCCTTGCTGGAAGAGACCTGTAGGGCTGCCATTTTGGATGTCATACCCAAGTCTTGGAGAATCTTGTCTTCTAGTTGGGTTATCAGAAGATCTGGTTGAGGTGGAGGTGCAGCATTCGGTCTACGTTCTGTCAGCATCGAATTGATATTAGAATAGATCCAAACTTACCTGAACACCATGTCCTCGCCCGCGAACGGCTCGGGTCTGGGGCCGAAACCACCCCGACCGCCACCGCGCCCGCCACCACGTCCACCCCGGAAGTCACCCCGGAAGTCGCCTCTACCTCGCCCCCCTCCTCCACGGTAGTCGCCGCCGCCTCGGCCGCCGCGGTAGTCACCGCCAGAGCCTACTCCAGAAAATGTAGCACTACCGCCGCCACGTCCTCCGCCTCGTCCTCCGCCGCGATCGCCACGATCGCCTCGTCCTCCACCGCGATCACCTCGACCTCCGCCGCGATCGCCACGACCTCTACCTCTACCTCTACCACCACGGTCCGCCATAGTGGCCCCTGAACAATGACTAAGGGGAAATGGTGTGAATGAAGTTGTGTCTAGGTCGATAGGTACGTTCAGTTACACGTGACGCAACTATCTCCGGAAATATGACGTGGAGATTCTGTAAAGGAGTTTATGAGATATTAAACTTTAGGCTTCACTTGTAGATATTAGGTAGGAATGGGGGATTTTGAATTAGCTAACAGGATAGAATATGTATGTGTTGATTATATTAAGGATCTAGGATGGACAATGCTCTACAAGCAAGTAGACCACCGTTAGGGAAAACTTGTAGCTCGCTTGTCAAAGCGACAAAGGGGTTTGAATCGGAAGGGCAGCTTGATGTAACGTCTTTGGACATAGAGGAAGGTACGACAGCCCGAAATGTAGGAAACCGTTGGTACAGGAGGTTAGTTACATACCAGATGTGTTGGTGATGGTTATTGACTTTAGCTGTTGGCTGTTGACTGCTGGCTGTAACGTTGTGGGGTAAAAACAAACAACCTTTGCCAGAAACTTCCTTGTCGATGAGGATACTGCGTATTGCAAGGCAGTGTTTTCAAGTGAATTTGATCGATCTGAATCTGAACACCCGAACGAAAAATATGATGCTTAGACAGTGTGGGTGGATTTCTGCAAGATATATACCTAGGCCTAAGGTAAGATTTTTGTTGTCGAGACTTTGGCAAGTAGCTCAGAGTAAACCGAATACGAACTAAAGTGAGCGATTGGGTCTCTTAAATCCAAGAATATATACTTTTAAAAAATATTTTTTATCATCTAAACGTATCCATACTACTCCTAAGTAGGTATTTAAATAGGTAAGTAATAGGTTGGAAGTTGTAATAAAGATAGAAAAGAAACTCAAAAGCAGAGAATAGTTAATAGAGGGGAACCTGAAGATGCGAGACCCACCTTGCCAACAAAAGGGATCCATTATAATTGAATATTACATGTATATTAGATACATATCTAGGTACATACTATCCGTATCACAAACACAACAACGCTACGGTTTTCATTCCCCCATCTCCCCAAAGTGATAAAAAAAATTCCAAGGTTGCTTTGCTTTTTATCTTTATCGAAACCTATAAGCGCAGAAGCGGTGAAAGGATCTAAGGCCTCGGTATTAGTTGACGTTTTTCTCGATCGAACAACTAACCATTTAAGGCTTAGCAGGTGTGCTGCAGATTGAGACCCGCGATTATGGTACGGGGCTTGAACCTAGTAGTATCCTTGTCTGATGTACATAGTTGACCCCCATGCCCCTGCGTTTGCATGGCGTTCCCAGCTCAGCTATCTTACTCGAAGATAAAGAGACGTCACCACACAAAAGTTTTATAGAAAGAGAAAGCAAATATTTCATAAATCAATGTGATTTCTATGCTGCGCTATCTTCCTCATCACTTCTCTCTAACCTATGAACTTTGCTTGCCATTTTATCACATTCCGTTTACTTTTTTTTTTTTTTTTTTAAACAAGGGTTTTCATCCTATTATGCATCTAGAATTTCTAAGAACAAACGCTAGTGCTTGTCACACCCTCCTCTTATTAAATCAAGTCGAAGATATGAATAATAAAGCGGTATTAAGTCCATTTGCAAGCATCAACACGATGTACTTAATATGTACAAATCATCAATGATACCTAGGTAAGTTCTATGGCAAGGAAAAAGTGACAAGTCTCTTTTGAAAGGTAAAAGCTTGTCACCGCAATTGTCAGCTCATGAGTCACTTTGACTGGTCCTAGGTACCTATTCAAGTAAGTATTGTAGGTGCCTAGATAAGCGCCTAAATGACGACCTAATGATTTTAGACACTCTTTTGATTCCTATGATGGTTACATGTGAATAGCTCCATAATTAGATTTACCCCTGGGAAATGTATTTGAGGTTAAGACTAAAACTAGGTAGCTTATCTGCCACATCCTACATACATCTCAGTAATACCTGCTTTCCTTTGGCAAACGGCAGCCCCATATGTAAATAACTACCTACGAAGGCTGGTAGGTTGACAAACAGGCATCAATCAGCCTTAACCACCCAGCCACCTAGGTATTGTGCAAAATGCAAATTCAAATCACCCCACAATTCTAGGAAGAACCTCACATTGGAGGGTAAGAGTTGCCTTCGCCAACTCGCATACTACTCCCCTAATAGACGGGTGACACGTAAATTCTTTGAGCCTAAAACCTCTTTAGTCTTCACTCGGGATCCAAATCTCTTGTATTCCCTGGAAAAACCAAAGTCGGGGAGCAATCCGATATCAGTCGTTGTACATTTCAGTCCAATTAAACCCCATGGGGTATGAGATACTACCGGATCGGCCCGCTACTCACGCCATCATCTCCACGGTCGTCCAGGCTATGGAAATCGTAATATATCAATGAGTCATCTACCAAAAGCAAAAGTCAGCCTCCTTTCTAATAGAAACTTCACGTAGTATTGTTGTGGGCTTAGGGCTACTTGCACGTGCTCTTTGGACTAAGCAGGTTGATAGACGAAATGTAACGCCTCTATGCATCCTGGCATTCAAGTTCCTATTGGTTAGGTAGGATTCGTTTCGGTAACATGCTGCACGCGTTTCCTATTGCATAAACTACTGCGAACGTGAAAAGCCACTTCGTTTACCGTTTAGCCTACATGTTGTTTAATATGTGGACGTTTCTCCTTCGATAGATTTGCAAAAACTTGCAGACTAGGAAAGTCTGTGCAACAACACCTAGCTGCCAGATTCTGGCTGCCTAAAAGATATTCCAGATGTCCATATATCGCGTCATCATCAGACTGTGATGACGAACGCTTTAATACCTAGGCTGCTAGTAGTTGCCACTCGAATAAATAAGTGTCTTGGAAATTATGTATGTAGGTCTTCGCGCATTGCATCAAAGTACCTAGATACATCATTATGTATGCGTTACATATTGCACTTCCAAGCAGCTAAGTTACGAGGTCAATGAGCTTGTATTCTTTCTTGATATTTGGCATAATTTTGACTCAAGTATTTGGGTAGGCATATATTATTTTCTTCGATTAGGAAAACAAGAAGTGTTCTAAATAGAGTGAAACCTAAATATAGTTCTAATATAGTATCTAACATGAGATAACTTTGTATAATTGTCGCAGATCTTCTTAAACGACTCTTGAAGACCTCGCTCTGATACTGTGGAAGGCAAGAACGCCCGAGCCGGCATAACATCGGAGCTCCGTAACTACCTTTTGCCCTACCGTCATATACCTTTGATTCCGAGCGAATGACCACCGTCCGGTTCGCCCGGAATCAGCCCGGTTAGCTCAATCGGTAGAGGTTAGTTAACCCTTACGCTGTGCTCTTGAACTTATGATACTAACCGTCCAAATAGCGTGAGACTCTTAATCTCAAGGTTGCGGGTTCGACCCCCGCATCGGGCTCAATTCCCGATGCATCTCTTCTGAAGAGATACTTCGAATCAATTTATTTTTTGCCTTAGGAAGACATCGTTCATTTCTACCTTCGGAATAGGTTGAATTGGATCTTATTAACACAGGAATCTTGACAAGTATTCTTGTTTATAGATCTATAGAAATTTCTCTAGAGATACCTTGTTAGTTAAAGCGCAGTACCCGTCAGGGTACGAAGGCGAACTTTAGTGTAGCTAGACAGCCTGACAATGGACTCTAGGCTATCATTTAGGAGAATGCAAGACACTGGTGTAGTCGAGAAGTGATAAATTTAAGTTTGTCTTCGTTAAAGTCAACTGGTGTGCTCCATCATGTTGGTTTCTCGTGGCCCGCTGTCGCAACTTCTAATATTTCCTTCTCAAGTCCGGCAACGTGAATAAATTCAATGCCAGCATCCTTCAACTTCCGCTTGCTGGAATTATCACTTACGAACTTTTCGGGTTCGTATACTCCCACATAAACGGTTTTGATCTTGCTTCCTATAGCTAATATCCTATCCACACAAGGCAGATTTCCGCTGAGCCTTTGCGAACACGGTTCAACTGTCGTGTACAGTACGACTCCATCAGGGAGTACTTCGCCTAGGCGGCTTGCCGGTACACCATATTCCCCTGAAAGCTTCTCAATACAGCATTGTTCAGCGTGTGTGTTTCCCGGAAGCTCTAATGTGTAGCCAGATGCTAATATCTCATTCGTAGCGGCATTCACCACAACCGCTCCAACCCGGTAGTTGGTAGGCTTTGGTGGTGATTTGGTGGCTAAAGAAAGGGCAAGTTTCATGTACGACTGATGATCTCCCGCCTCTATATTTTGAACTTGTTGAGAAATGACTTCGGCCATCTTCCTTGTGATGGCCCACGGGATGAAATGGTAAGAGCTGATTGTCTATTGTCTAGGTATTCAAAATTTGAGTACGTGCATAAGTACCCCGCTAAACCAATTAATTGGCGGGGTCTTATCGATAAATCGCGTAGACAGGAAACGCGTGTAACGCGATCTTGATAGTTTGTCTCATCAAACATTCAACATCCCATTATGTTTACACACATCGCTTCTTGTTGTGCCATTTAGTCTTAGTTCCTTATGGATAACCCGGACGATCTGCTTGCGGGCGAACCGCCTACCATTGACCCGTACGAGGTTCTTGACCTAGAGCGCACGGCAAATGAGAGCCAAGTCAAATCAGCCTATCGAAAGCTTGCTCTGAAAAACCACCCAGGTAAGCTCTTAGCTATAGGGCGTATTTAGCGATCTTCGCATTCTAAGTTGTGCCATCTATAGACAAGGTTGCCGAATATCAGAAACAAAATGCCCACGAGACATTTCAATCCATAGCCTTCGCATACGCCGTCTTGTCCGACCCGGCAAGACGCAAACGTTACGATGAGACGGGCTCGACTTCTGAATCCATTGTCGACTCGGATGGCTTCAGCTGGACAGATTTCTATCGAGAACAGTACCGCGACACGGTTACTGCCGATGCGATAGAGAAATTTGCTAAGCAGTACAAGGGATCCGATGAGGAAAAGGATGACCTCTTGATCGCCTATGAACAGCACAAGGGCAAAATGGACAGGATCTACGAATCAGTCATGCTCAGCGATGTCCTCGAAGACGACGAAAGGTTCCGCACGATCATCGATGAGGCAATTGCTAGCAAAGACGTCACCGCATTTAAAGCCTACACGCACGAGAGCAAGAGGTCTAAGGAAGCGCGAACCAAGGCCGCTCAGAATGAGAGTGCTGAGGCTGAGGAGTATGCTAAAGAATTAGGAGTGCATGACAAGTTATTCGGTAGCAAGGATAAGAAAGGTGATAAGGGAAAGGGGAAAGGGAAAGGGAAAGGGAAGAAGGGATCGTCTGAGGATGACCTGGCGGCACTCATCCGCAGTAACCAGCAAGGTCGAAGCAATTTCTTAGACAATCTAGCGGCCAAGTACGGCGCAGCGCCGAGTACCAAGAAGGGAAAGAAACGCGTAGTTCCGGAGGAGGAGCCCTCGGAGGAAGCCTTCCAAGCTGCTGCCGCGAGACTAAAAAAGGGAAGAAAGAAATGAAGCTGTCACCAAGAGTTTGGCTTCGTTGATTTATTCCTTATGGCGCCCGGTATTATCTTAAGGCAAGGCAAGCAATGAATTAAGGATAGGCTAGGTACGCATCAGGTCTGACAGTGCTGTTTCTTAGTAGCTGCAATGAATATAACACATCCTGATCCAAGAAGATGGTAAATATCCCCGTGATGCATCTATTATTTAGTACATTATGTATACTATATTAAGAATAATACCTAGGTATGTACATATGTAAATAGGTACCTACTTCCTAAATGTAAATTTCCAATATGATGTGTTAGGTTGCCAGCAAGGCAAGTGCTACACTCTAGAGCTTGATAGGCATCCCTACGTAATAAGTGGGGCGAACACTACCTAGCTTTAACTCTGAAGCTTTCCGCGTCTGTCGCGTCACTTTATCTAGTTAATGCCAACTTCAATTATTTTGAGACAACACGCCAGGCTTGATCGTGTTACTTTTCAGCAATCAACTAACAAAATGCGATGACAAGCGCGGAACCGCTTGTGTATTATCCTGCATATTGCTTTCACCTTTCCCCGACAATAAACAAATGGTGTCCGCTGCGCGCTATCGACATCCATGGTCTTGAATGTCGACCTGGATTTGAAGGTACCCATATATGCGAAATCGTCATACATGCGACTTAGCTTACCATGTCAAAGCCGACAATGTTTTTTTCTCCCTAAACCACCCCATTCGCTGGGTTCGGATCGTTGGGGTCGTGGTTGCGATAGACGAGTATTATGGTCGCCGAATATATACGATTGATGACAGCACCGGCGAATGCATTGAGTGCTCTGTAGAAATTCCGAAGCCGGTCGACAACAATCTCCAGAATGGCGTAGACCATGAAGCGATCACAGCGGTCCCCGTTCCCGTTCCCGCTCTTGCTCCGGATCCGCATTCGGATATTGATGTTGGCATGGTCGTTGAGGTCAAGGGTAGCACGAAGGTTTTTAGAGATCAAAAACAGATCAAGATCCAGAAGTTGCAAAGGGTCAAGTCAACAAATCAGGAGGTCCAGTTTTGGAACAAGATCCGTGAATTTCGAAGAGAAGTACTCAGTCGACCCTGGGTGCTGGAGAGGAAAGAGGTGCGCCGGTGTAAGAAGCAGCACATGGCTGATGTAGATGCCGAGGAGAACAAGAAAAAGAAAAGGAAGGAGAACGGGTATACTCTCGATAAGAGTGTCCAGATTAAAGATCCCGCGGCTAGGAGTGAGCATACCAAAAGCAAGCCTACGAAGCCAGAACCTTTTAGTAAGCCGGGAGTCAGGGACGCGTACACCAGCGGTCAGTACGACGCGTTGGGATTATAGAAACATACCATACATCATTGCGCTCTGCTCTAGTTCGTGGATGAGCATGTCATCTTCAAGCTCATTGCAGACATTTCCGATGACATGGTGTTTGGAAAGGGACTGATAGGTATTGTGACAACTACCGTGGCAGGCACCGTGATACCCTCCTACTCCCTATTTTTATCACCTACATGCAAACATTGCAACAATTATGTGTCTTAACCAGATACACCTTCTCGTTACTAGAAAGGTCTTAGCAATCTAAAATACCTAGACATCTATTGTAAGATATGTACTAGAGGTATTGTTGGCAGTAAAAGGGATTTACTGGCAAAGGGCGCTTTGTGGCTTTGTGTGGCTTTGTGTGGCTTGTGCTATATAAGGCTACACTTGGCATGGGTTTGGAAACTGGTATTTTGTACGTTTACACAACCACAAGATCGTAATACATCACACGGTATTACACGCAAA
>MU405374.1:0-81471 GCA_022836615.1 Annulohypoxylon bovei var. microspora
AATAAAACTGGGTCCGTTGAATTGAATTGGTTGAATTGATTACGCGTTGGTGTACACCAGTGGATTAAGGTGTAGTTGTTCCGAGCACTGGTTCATATAGGTACATTGATTTCTTTTTATTTGACGGTATTTTAACTTGTAGAACTACGGAGGTAGGTACCCATAGCTGACGGCTAAGGGAGGGAGCATCCAAGGCTTCTGTCGTACAAAAAGCGTGTACGTGCTTGCTAACATATAATATTGTGGTAAGTGGCGGGACGGTGGCATATCTTTAACATGAAGAATTAGATGCATATAGCCCCCAATGTTGATCTTTTCTTGTATAAAGAGCAATGCTACGTTCGGGCTTACTTTGCGTTCGGTTTTTTTTCCTTGATTTTCGTCTAGCTTCGATACTATTGAATATTGGTTTGCAATACAATCTTTTAACGAAGCTAAACTACTTTCACCTTCGCTTTTGGAAATGTCACTTATTATGAAAGGTCCAGTAAATCCATGTATAATTAATTTAACTACCGATTAAGTTATAATTTCTTCTTACATATAAATATTAGAATAAATTGTGTCTTTTTTCCTTCCCCTTTTTTGTTGGAAAAGCCTGTTTAATAAGGCTATAGCAACACTAAGATCGAAAACACAGCATCAATTACTACGGAACTCGAGGTTTAAACAGGATAAGCGCTTGTAATTAATTGCAATGTTGAAGCTCAATATAACGGTTTATACATTGGTGTTAGTGGAAGCGATAAAACCTTCTAAGGGAACAAGGCTACTACCTCCGAAGAGCACTAAGTGTTATAGTTCCTTCTAAAACAACCCTTTGTTTATACCAAAAGGCATACCACGTGGTTCTTTTAATTATGACAAGCTCTTTAATAGATTCAACTTTACTACGGTTCATCCTCTATGCATGGGACAAGCTTAGCCGGGTTAGAGGCCACAGAAACTGCAACCATTCTGTTATTACTAACAGTCTTGAGATTCATTAATCTCTAATCAAAAGCTTATATAAAGGCATTTATTAATTAAGTACCGACACTGTTGGAATATGGGATATCACATGACCGTGGTCATGTGATCAAGCTTAGACCTTACATAGATTTCTCCCATTCCGTAAGGAATGGGAACAACTTAAGAATTACACACCTTTGAATCGTACCACTTGTTTTTGCTTGCGATCGCGATTTGCGAATAGCTTCTTCTTGAAGACCTTGTCCAACAGACAGACACGCATAAAAGCTGAGTTTTGATTAGCCTAGGTAGGTACGGGTTAGTAGTTAGGTTAAAAGTACTTTACTTATTAATGAAATAGTTGCGTTTTTTCATTCTTATCGAATTTCGGTTGATTCGGCACCATGGGTAGAAGGTACCTATTTAAGGAGATTGAAGGAAATGCCAACATAACGTTCCTTATCGCAGTAATTACCGGAACTTAGAATGGATCCCGTTCAAGCTGACTGGGACTTTCCTTCTACCTATCGAGCTTTTATAATGCGGCGTCACCGATAAAGGGAATAGAGGTTCGGGATATTTAGTAGCGGCGCTGCAGAAAAGCCTATTCCGATTATTGCAGAATGATCGATAAAGGGCATATGAGAGTCCATATGTGTGGCCATAGAAAGCAACATTCACTAGTTTCTTTTGTGGGTACGGCCCGTACGCAAGGTGGTGGCTCGCCGGCTTACTTGAGAATAGAAATTCTCTTTATAATTACTCAAAAAGTATATTTTCATCGTTATGCTAGTCATCACCTTGCATCGGTTATGGATATTCTCCGCATCTTAATGCAAAGGGGATTACATATGGACAGCAGATACATGTTGGCTGGATGGATAGGGAAACAATTCCACATAGCGGGGAAATGTAAACCACTAACTGTGGATCGACCGTAACCGAAGCAATTTTCGGGTTGTATTATGCCTGCGTCGATCTCCTAGGGATGCTCCTAATCTGGAACAGGAGTTTGTTTCATGCATTGTAGTGGCATGCATTAAGTTTAAACCCATTTTATGTACCTTAAAATCACGCCAAACCACTATGCCAAAACAGGAAATAAACGCGTTGTTTTATATGTAAAAGTTTTATTTTTATAATAACGTTTTTAAAGTTATTTATATTTATTTCCAAATGCGGCTTAATGACTTGCTTAGCACGACTTTTGGGTACATAAAATGGGTTTAAACTTAGTGCATGCCACTACCATCGACAACATCCGAGCGCTGCCGCATTCCCTTGCCTAATGTATAATTATATATCCCGTGAGGTTTCTTGTAGGCTTCACATCATTTCACCCTTTTTTACTCAATTATCAAATCAACCTACTACACGTGATAATATTCACCTCATCTATTGAAGTCGTTCAGTAAAGATTCAACATGGTAAGTCCGATATTGCTAAATCGGAGAAGTTTAAATGGACCTAGCTGACTGGAATAACTACCTCCTAGGCTAGAGAGTTGTCATCGGAGGAAATCCAAGTCTTCAAGGAGCTCTTCGACTCATATGTAGGTGTCTTTTTCCTAATGGAAGCGACGTGAATCTAACTCTTCATAGGACGCAGACAAGGGCGGTGAGTAATTTCTTTTGAATCTACTAGACCTGGGAAATATGGGTAACATGCGCTCTAATATTTAGGGCTAACGAGATCGATAGGCAATATTAGTGTTGGGGAGTTCGCAAAAGTGATGGCTCAGGGCCCGGGCAAGGCACCGACACAAGCCGAGGTAGAGAAAATTATTAAGGAAGTTGATCTCGATGGAGATGGACAGATCAACTTTGATGGTAAGGTCTAATTTACAATATTCTAGTGGATATGTTGTGATACTCGTTTGAATAGAATTGTACACACCACTTTAGATTCTATGAACTAATACGTAACAGAGTTTATTACTATGATGACTGGTCAGCCATATCCTCCTCCGGATGAAGAATGGGTCAAAGCCTGGAAACAATTTGAGCCGTCATTGAACGGCTCAATCACACAGAGTCAATTCCGACAAGTTATGGTGGAGCTAGGGGAATCCGTCAATGATACCGAGGTTGAGAAACTCATCAACAATGTGGATGGCGAGGGAAAACTTAGCTGTGAGTTGAGCTTATGTCTATGATCTAAATATGACAAATAGAGCGCTTACTAACTGATATCTAGTCAAAGCGTTTGTGCACTTTATGAAGACTAGAAACCTGGAAAATGATATCCTTAATGGTTATTCATGATGAATATGAGGACCGAGTCCCATCTACTGTAGTTGTGTACAGTTCTATTGAACTAGGTAACACAACAAGAGAGGAGTGCAACAGCGATATTCCTAATTAGGTATGACATAGATCCTGGGCTAGAAAATCGGCCTAATTAAATCAAATAAACAAGTTCAAGAGATTCAAATGGGTTTAATGAACACGGTGCTTGATTTGGTAACGTTTTAACGTGAAACTTTTGAGTTGACCGCTCCCCCCTGAACTATCGTTCTTTTAGTCGGACTTCACGAATCCCACGATCAGCCTCATCAATTTCACCCCCAACATCAGCCATGCCATCACCTCACCCGTCACTCTTAACACCAGCAACACCAGCAACATCGAACTGAACCTCACTAGCTACCCCCCATAATCTTCCATAAGCAGCATACTGACTATAGGTTGGCGAAGATGCTGTCGATTCTCAAGTTACCCACGGTCGAGTAGTTCGCCACGTATCGCTCACCCCATGGCTGGAGCTGGTTGTCTGTATAGATAATTAGCTTTGATATGCACCTAAGTTTCCGATGATAGGATCTTACCGTATGTTGCAGATGGCTTAGTTGCGCAGATGAAGATGAAGGTGTCGTTCGTAGCCTTCTTCAGGTCGTCGTCGGGGAAAGCCGAGACAACCTCGCTAAACGCCGCGGGAGTGATGCCGGGTCCGGTCTTGTCGTAGTCGGCACCGATACCCATGCCGGTAACCTGGACCTCCAACTCCTTGTAGTAGGAGATCGTGCGGGTCGTGTGGAGGGCGATGGCGTCCCATACAAGCTGCGTGCGGCGAGCGTCCCAATTTTCGTCTCCGTACTGCTCGAGGAACTTCCTGGAAGCGATGGCACCATCAACTTCGAAACGGTGGTCGAGGGTGGTGACCGGAGAGTTTGGTGTCGTGTCCCAGCCGAGATCGTGCAAGATTGCGGACACAGCCTGAACTTCAATGTCGACAGTGTTCTTTAATGTCTCGTTAGCAGCAATGATGAGGGCTCCGAAAAGCCACGAGCGCATCTGATGCTTGAAGACAGCTTCGCTGCTGTGGTTGCGAGTGAACTCCTGAGCCAGACGGACGATAGGCGTGTCAATGACAGTAACGCCCGCGTAAGTGGTGTTCGGGTAAGGCTTGTTCGACAGAATCGGAGTACCAGGTTGCGACTTGTGGAATACCGGTCCAACGGCAGCTGCGGACACGAGGCCCGTCGAGCTAGCGAGAAGCAGGAGAGTATTCTTGGCGAAAAACATGTTAATTATTGTCGATTTGAAGACTAGGTAGTCACGATTGTTGCTAGTTCGTTGATTGATGAGGAACTTGAAGAAATGTTCGAATTTTACATCCTATATATACACTTGATGCCTTCAACCTGGCGCGCCATTATTCCCAACCTCAACGGTCAATTTGTCAATACCCCGGACACACCAACAAAATGTTACGCGGGGTATTAGTGTTACCAGCCCCTGACTAGAACGCACCCGTTGCCTTGACGTGGGGAAAATAACTTCTAGAACGAAGATTGTATTGGGTAGAGCTCAATGACACAGTAAGGAACATTGTGAGAACCGTGGAAGGGTTCCGAGTTAGTAAGTGAAGAAGAGCTGAGAGGGGGAGTAAGGCTAGCTGCCTAATTGGTGCGGAATATGATCTATATCCACAACCATCTAGTTATAGGGTGGCATTGAGATTACTAGTGCGACCACAACGGAAATATTTCACACCCTGACAAATATGACTTACTATATGTCCGAATGTTCTGCAGACGGGTCAGATTTCCAGAGGTTAGTAGTGGCTTACGACCGAATGCAGTGGTAGTAGTTGTACCGCACTTAAATTACTAAGAATAACAAGGAAGATTATTGCCAAGTATGTATATACAGTAATGATCCCCAACACGCCCATTTTTAGATGAGATAGGACGAGGAATCATGAAAGCCTTACACGGCAGTTGGTCACTGAATAAGGATTAGTCGGATTGGGGTATAATTCAAGCTTCCTAATCCGCCTCATTCTCCCCTGGCCATATCGAAGTCCCTGCATAAACTCTCCGGCATGATGCTCATCTTGTTGATAATTGGTAGACGCAAGCCCATCTAGTGCGATCCACAAGGCTTGACAGACTTAGGTTAGAATCTCGGCGTCGTATATAGCAGCTGCGAACTCTGCAACATCTTGCGTGCTCCTTGCGTGCTCCCACCCACCACATTTGCACTCAAGTGGTTGAGGTGGCGGGTCTCTTCTTATAGTTCTACAGCGACTTCGGTTTACAGCGATATAGCAAAAGTAGTAGTGTTTATAACGGTATATTGAGAAGTTCTTAAGACTTACACCTGACGTCAGATGTGTCGCAATAAAATGTACAGCCATTTTGCCAAGATGATAATATGCTTGGAATACCCTTTATGTATAGACTTCGTCATCCGATTAATTTGCGATGTGAGAGAATAATGGCACGGCTTAATAGAAAATTAGGTAGGTAGAGATATAGTGAGTGAATTATATGTTTTCTAGGAATTAAATTTTGAGTACGGCTAAGTCTAGGTCATCACAAGGGTATCGTCTTGAAGTAGGAAAATTATATAAATTCTTTTGGTGCACAATATTAAGATTTCGAGAATATCATCATGTTGATATAATGCTTAAAGCGTTGATTAAGTTAAATTCCTAAATATCTAGGTACATATGTACATATCATATGAGAATACCTACAGCTCTACCCCCTTTTTTACTATACCCTAGGTACTTAACCGACGTCGTACCCCAACGGAAAGGTGAAGTTACCTATGTACCATAGATCAATCACGAGCGCGTGACTGTAAGAGAAAAGAGATAGATTTACAAGAAGACAACGCGTCAGGGGGCTCAGATTGCAGATCGAATCATGAATAGAAGTATGTTGAGCCGCAGTTTCAGGTATAGCAAAGTTCCGCCAAAAACAGTACCTGAGTCTTCATCAAAGCTGTAATAGATCATTCTCACATTCACTAGACTACATATCATTAATAGCAAGTTGGTTCTGGCTATAATCATGGACTTCGAGTCTATTTTTCTTTTCCATTCATCATTACGTTGAGCTGCTCTTCTATACCTCAAATCTTGACCTGGTGAGGAATTAGGAACTCGAATCAAGAAAGTGACATATAGTTAAATATGAAGTGGGTATCGCTTATTCTTTAATATAAACATCTACGACGTGCTCGCCTTCGTAGCATTTGCATCAACATATATGTCGATCACATAGGCTATGCTAGTCCGTAAGTGATCAAAGCCTCCACAGAACATACGCGTACATCTTGCTTTCTCACCTTGAACTACTCTGGAAGAAACACTCACCTTGGACTAACCTTTATTTTGTACTTTATTTGTCATGTCCAGCGTGGCGTAGACTGTGAAATCTCTTGGCTATCGTGGGTCCCTTACGCAGTTGGGAAGTTTCCTTCTTGGTATTGGCAAAATCCCATTACTGTTTTCAGATAGATGAATATGTGAGAAGCACCCGAATACATTTCATGTATCATCGTCTTCTTTTGATCTTCAAATCCGGGAAACTTTACGCCAAACCCGAGACTCTTGGCGGCCAACAGACTTTAGCTTGGAGTTGATTCATTCCCTGGTTGGTAGTTCATGCTCTAGGGTCGTCGAGTCAAATACGGAATGGATCGCTTCTTGTAGTAGCGTAAACTTCGTATAAAGAGTCCGGTCTAGATCCATGCTATTTTGAACTCAGATTCAATCGTGTGCGTATTCAATTCTTATTCCTTTTGATATTAGCTTAAATTTGACTTTCTTGCTTAGGTAGACTTGCTTTTTTCTTACAGTCCAAAAGCGATGGAACAGAGCATTTATTTACACCCCAGTTCCGCCAATCCCTTCCAAGCGAACAGTTCGTCAACAGGGCAAGATGCTCCGGAGCTGCACCCCGGATTCGAGGTAGACGAGAAGCGTCATAGTCTGAGCGTGAGCGGGACACGGGTCAACTCACCAGCTGCTTCTATTCATGATGGAAAAGAAAACCACGATATCGAGAAGGCCAAGAGTGATCTTGATGATATCGATATTTATGATCCGAATCGACCGAAGCTCAACTTTTCTCGGCGCATGTAAGTCTCTATCAACATTTCCTATCTTTCTATTCGTCTAGATTTCTAACGTTGAATATTATAGAAACCACTTTTCCTGGGCCTGGTTCACC
Organism: Annulohypoxylon bovei var. microspora; assembly: GCA_022836615.1. Taxonomy (NCBI): domain Eukaryota; kingdom Fungi; phylum Ascomycota; class Sordariomycetes; order Xylariales; family Hypoxylaceae; genus Annulohypoxylon; species Annulohypoxylon bovei. The sequence goes on from MU405374.1 coordinate 7,418, forward strand.
TTGTCAATGAGCACTGGTGGGTTAGCGCTCCTGATATATGCCCAACCACACCAGTTCCCTGGACTCCGACAGATTGGATTCGTGGTCTATGTCGCAAACATTATCATATTTGCTGGTATCGTTGCTGCTATGACGACGAGATTTGTACTCCACAAGGGCACGTTCACAACGTCGATCACTCATTCTCGAGAGGCCTTCTTCGTCCCGACCTTCTTTCTTGCCATTGCGACTATCATTACGGGCACTCAACGTTATGCAATCGCGGAAGAAAACACATCCTTAGTATGGTTCATATCAGCACTCTTTTGGGGATACGTGGTAGGGTCGTTGTTCGTCGCGATCGCTCAATACAGTTATGTATTCAAAACTCACGATCTCGGCCTCCATACGATGATGCCGACCTGGATCTTGCCAATATTTCCGATCATGTTGTCGGGTACGATTGCGTCTGTTATTGCAGAGACCCAACCGGAAATGAATGCAGTTCCGATTATCGTGGCTGGCCTGACCTGTCAGGGGTTAGGGTTGTCTGTGGCGTTCATGATGTACGCGCATATGGTGGGGCGTTTGATGTCTCGAGGTAAGCTTACTATAATGAATCATTAAGAGGCGCTTAACTAAGTCGTGTCCAGGCATGCCGAATCGTGAACATCGAGCGGGTCTGTTCATGAACGTCGGTCCACCGGCATTCACAGCTTTAGCGGTCATTGGTATGGCGAATGGTCTACCTGATAACTTGGATATCAACATGGGTATGGTGTTAGATATGAAGATAATCAGACCCATCGCAGTAGTGGCGGCTATATTTCTCTGGGCCTTATCACTATGGTGGTTTAGCATTGCCACGGTATCGGTCATCCTTTCGCCGCCTCAGTACTTCCATCTCAACTGGTGGGCGATGGCCTTCCCGAACACAGGGTTCATCTTGGCTACTATTTCTATCGGAAATGAAATACAGCACGAAGGAATTCGCTGGTTTGCCACTGGGCTGTCGATCTGCCTGGTAATCACATACCTTGTTGTGCTGTATAATCTAGTCCGAGCTGTCATCGTTCAAGACATTATGTATCCAGGTCGCGACGAGGACGTGCTGGATGGCACCGACACCTGAAGTAAACGACGATACAACATCGGAAACCTATCCATTCTGCGGTAGACAGACAGACAGACAGACAGACAGAAAAACAGACACTAACCTTGTTCGGATATAATAATAGGAGGGCTGTTTACATAGATGGCTGAAGATTAGAAGTTAGATGAAGATTAGTAGAAAGTAGAAGGGATTTAGAGGAGCATGGAGTGTCATAATACAGGTATAAATACATAGGATTAAAAGCTGCATACGTCGAATTGAAAAAAATGAAGGTATGACAAATAATTGTACGAAATAGAAGTCTCGACTTAACAAGGTGTGAGCGGCAATTGCCGGTCCTAGATCTTAATTAAAAGTGGAGTCAAACGCACAAGGAAGCAGGAGCAGGGCGCGGGGCGATTAGCTTATCAGATTAAGCTCTGATTCTCATGTGTAGGTATTATTTTAGCCGAGCTTTGATTGGATGACCTCACCATTTCTATTACTTTGCGCTTTTCACTTTACACTTTACGTCAACCACAACTGTTTTCCCCCTACAGTCTCAGTTTTTCTTCTACAATTATCTGGAAGAGAGTTAAATGGTTATTTGAGAGTCAATATAAGCGACAACTCTACTCAATCCTAACCCGTTCAGATAATACATATATATGTCGCGCCCATTCATCACTACCGGCTGACCCGCAGCGTCCCATTTACCATGACCAGTCGTCGAGTCGCATTGCACCAGACGTCCCTCCTATGCCGCTCCCTCAATTCCACGAGCCCAACCCTTCGCCAATGGCCTAGATATATCAATACATCAGGGAGGGACGATGTGGCCGGACGTGGGCGTCGAGGTACCGGAATGTTCTTCGTTGGTGTATTCCTAGCTTTCATGGCTGGAGGAGCAATTGTAGCATACCCCTCTCTAATTCAACCATCTTCGAAGCCACGTGAAGCAACTATAGAGTACGAAAAAGCCCGGCCAGTTGCTGAGTCTAAGGAAGACAACCGAGATATAATCAGCAGTCAACATCTCCAAGTGAAGAAGAGCTGGGAGCACCCCGGTGTCTATGCCTGGGGTGCTAACACTGGCGGAGTAGCAGCGCCCGGTTCGACAGATCAATATGTAAAAACACCGCGGAGGATACCATATTTTGATGGTCAGCTTTTGCGGGACATTAAGCTAGACCGCGAATTTGGAGCTGCCGTGACCGAAAAGGGCGATCTAGTTCAATGGGGCGCTGCATTCTCTAAAGACCAGAAACCCACTGAAACATTGACAGGCAAAAACCTCATCAAAATCGAAATATCACGGGATCGTATTATTGCCCTTGGGAAGAATGGAATTGTCTACTCGTTGCCTGTGGCAAAATCGGATCAGACCACTGGAGAGAAATCCCATCTGTCTTCCCGGTTGTCATTTTGGTCTAGGCCAGAGACAATTAACTATCGACAGCTAAAACCACGCAATCTGCAATGGGATGAGAGATTTGTTGACATTTCCAGCGGCCTCGACCACGCCCTTCTTCTTACGTCAAGGGGACGGGTATTTTCCGCCGCCTCTAGTACATCCAACTTTCCTTCTCTTGGCCAAATGGGTATACCTGGTCTGACTTGGGCGACACGGCCTAAAGGGCCGTATGATGAACTGCATGAAATTCTCGGGTTAAAGGGGTTCAACATTGGGCGCGTCGCTGCTGGTGACTATCATTCTCTAGCACTCGATCACGACGGGCGCGTTTTCGTATTTGGTGACAATACCTCAGGCCAACTAGGCTTTGAGGTGGAGCCTCAGATTCCATACGCTGATGGCCCGGTACCACTACCCTTTAACAAGATCTACAGCGGCTCCGGTCGGCAGCCGCGGGTAACATCAATCGCTGCCGGTGGGGCGAATTCGTTCTTTACAGTGGATGCGAAGCGGGTTGCGGGTTTAAGAGAGGACGCTGATTCTATTAAAGATTTGGGCCGAATAACTGCTGACACTTGGGCTTGTGGCTCTGGTATTTGCGGTAGCTTAGGGACGGGCAAGTGGACTCATGTTTCGCTTGGCCCTACTAAGATCAAGCCACTCTCAGGCCTATATGAGTGGGACGAAAATACGAATTCGGTTGTCCCAATACGCCTAGCACGGTTGAGTGCTGGAAGTTCACATGCCGCAGCTGTGATGAGCAATGTAACATCTGTTAATATAACAAACTCCAATACAGATAACGAAACGAATTGGGGTGCGGATATCGTACTTTGGGGTGGAAACGAGCACTACCAATTAGGCACCGGGAAGCGGAATAACATCCCCATGCCGACCTACATTGAGCCTCTAGATGGTGGAGAAGGTGATATAGCGAAAGGACGGAAAGGCGAACACCATAGGTTCCAAATCACACCTAGAAAAACAGTAAGACTCGGAGAGGGCGGCAAAGGGAGAAAAGTTAGTGTTGAACAACGAGTGGAGTGTGGTCGTTTCGTAACTGCAGTTTACTCCGGAACATAAAAGCTACTTGTAGGAACTTCTCTGGACTCATTCCTGGATGTATATTAACACCTGGTCGGATAGAGCAGGAGGTGGACTTGGGTCTTGGACTGAAGATGCTCAATGAGAGCATAAGGTCCTCCGCTCGTTCGGGCCTATATAGATACCCCCTTCTCAATCTATAATAGCGCATATAGTCGCAACTAACATTCATTTTATAGCTTTCTCGGCTTAGGTTACTGCGCAGGGTCTGACTCTTAAACAAGTCGTGTGAGTGACTCCTCGGATTGAACATCAACCGAATGCGCTCCTACCATGAAAACTCCCTAGGTATGTTCTCCGTCTTTAGGTCATTACACATGTATATCTCGATTATCCTGCTAAACGAATGTCACTGTAGTTTGATATGATTGTTATGATTCGTTTCATGCGAAGCTTCCCCGCACTCAACCTTCAAATCTGCGAAGGAGAGTGGATGATTCTCATCAGCTCCAATCGCTTACCTGTCTAACTAACTCCCTAGAATATCATTCATTTTATCACGTTGAACATATTCTTTTACGCTTCATACTCCCCATATTTCAATTGCTGCGCGTTTATAAGTCGCTAGGTCGGATCTCTTCCCGACAGCTCCGCACATTTCCCCTCATCACCAATTGAACAGGCCTTGCACATCTCATTGGGGAATACTAGACCAGGATATATACCTAGGTATATTCGCTTTCAAGTCGTTGATGACTCTAACAACTTATATTCGCGAAACCGAAGTCTATTCGTCACGATTGTTACGACTATGTCTTCAGTAAAGGCCCATCCAACAACCCAACCAGACTGGAATAATCTCAGCGTCCTCCATAAAAATAACCTTCCTCCTCGAGCTAATTTCTACGTGTATAAATCTCAACAAGATGCCTTGACTTACGACATTACCAAGTCTAGCACATATTGCTTATCGGGTACTTGGAAGTTCAACCTTGCCGCCAATCCCTTTGAAGCCCCTCAAGGATTTGAAGGCCCGGATTTCAGCACAACAGGATGGGACGATATAGCCGTGCCCAGTATGTGGCAGCTTAATGGTTACGGGAAGGGTCCTCACTACACCAATGTCAATTTTCCCATCCCCGTCAATCCGCCAAACGTTCCCTTCGAAGAGAACGAAACTGGATCATATGTCAGGAAGTTCACGATTCCCGAAGCTCTGAGAGACTCACAACTTCGGTTGAGGTTCGAGGGCGTCGATTCTGCCTTTCACGTCTGGGTGAATGGGAAAGAAGTTGGATATCACCAGGGATCGCGGAACCCCAGCGAATACGACATCACAAGCATAGCCGATAAGACAGGTGAAAACAGTCTTGCAGTTCGAGTTTATCGGTATTGTGATGGTACTTATATCGAAGATCAGGTAAGTTTTCATCAATATCAACTTCCCCTGATCCCCGCTTTCATGGGGCATTTTCCCCCTTCCCTGCGAAATCTTCAAAAGGTCGTAGATAAAGCTAATTGATTCATAGGATCAATGGAGGATAAGTGGAATGTATGTATCATTGGCATTCGGATTGTGAGCCGATCTAACCGTCATAATAGTTATCGGGATGTTTACCTACTTGGGTTTCCGGCTGAATCACGCATTGAAGATCTGTTCATTGAGACGAATCTAGACAGTCAGTATGTTAATGCCGACCTCAAAGTTCGAGTGAAAACCAGTAGCTTTGGTAAGGTTCGAGTTGATCTCTTTAGCCCGTCGAAGAGTAAAATTATTGCTACGGAGACAGTGACCGCCTCTCAAGGACATGATGAGTTTTCTCTCTCAATCCGTGACCCATCCAAGTGGACAGCAGAAACACCAACGCTGTATCATCTTGTTGTCTCTTTAGATGATAGCAGCTTCATTGTTCACCGGGTGGGCTTCCGAAAGGTCGAGATGAAAGACGGGTTAATTAAAGTCAATGGTCAACGAATCGTACTTAAGGGTGCAAATCGACATGAGCATCATCCTAAACTTGGGCGAGCCGTTCCATATGAATTCATGAAACAGGATCTCTTACTCATGAAGACACATAATATTAACGCTATCCGCACTTGTCATCAACCAAGCGACGTCCGGCTGTATGATCTCGCTGATGAATTAGGCGTATGTCCCCATGATCTGATTGCGTTTCCACATCTCTAACGAAAATAGTTCTGGGTTATGGACGAAGCTGATCTCGAATGTCACGGGTTTGAATCCATCTGTAAGCTTTATATATAAGGACTCATATCACTATATATTCTAACCTGAATCCAGGCGATGCTGCTCTATCTCCTGCAGACAGAGCTCTTCCTTTCCGTGAGCGGCAGCTTCTGACCCGAAACAATGCAGCCAAATGGACTACGGACAATCCGGCTTGGGAAGAGGCCTACGTAGACCGCGCGAAGCAGCTAGTTCACCGTGACCAACTTCACCCTTCTGTCATTATTTGGTCTCTCGGAAACGAGGCCTTCTTCGGTCGGAACTTCAAGTCAATGTATAGCTGGATCAAGTCGTACGACAACAGCCGGCCCATCCATTACGAGGCTGATATATACGCCGAAACCATGGATATTTACTCGATGATGTACCCGCCAATCGAAACTATCGTCGATTTTGGCAAAGATGGTTCCAAGACTAAGCCCCTAGTACTGTGTGAGTTCATTCACGCTATGGGCAACGGCCCTGGCAACATTAAGGAGTATATCGAAGCATTTTACGCATACCCCAAGCTCCAGGGCGGCTTCGTCTGGGAATGGGCAAATCATGGTCTCCTAACCAAGGATAAAGAAACTGGCGAGGAGTTCTACGCGTATGGTGGAGACTTCGGTGATATCCCGAACGATAGCAACTTCATCATGGACGGGGTGCTTCATTCTGATCATACGCCAAACCCCGGGCTAATTGAATACAGAAAGGCGATAGAACCGATCAAAGTCATTTGCCACACTCCAGATACTGCAACAATTGTAAACCGTTACGACTTCATCACTCTCAACCATCTCGGATGTAGTTACGTGATCTTGGCTGAGGGCAAGTCGGTATCTCACGGTACCATTGAACTTCCCTCCAATATAGCACCTGGACATACGGGTGAATTGAGACTTCCTCCTAAACCCGCCGAATCAACCGGGGAGGTGATACTGCAACTGTCCTTCTACCAACGCGTCGCAACTCCGTCACTACCCGTCGAATTCGAAATCGCTTTCGAAGAAATTCCCCTAAACAACTCTTCCCCTCTCACAACCCAGTCCAAGCCCACAGATAAACTAATCATCACCGAGACCTCTACCCTCCTAACCATCGCCTCCGCAAGCACAACGTGGACATTCTCCCCCATCCACGGCAAGCTGCGCTCCTTCGCCAAAAACTCAACCGAGTTCCTAGCCTCGAGCCCCGATTTCACCGCGTACCGGGCCCCTACGGACAACGACGCCCCTCAAGACGGCCTCGACTGGAAGAGCCGGCTCCTGCACCTCGCCAAGACCTACACGCGCAGCTGCACGTGGGGCGTCGAGGCCGGCGGCGCTTTCGTCGCGCGCGTGCGGCAGCGGTTCGCGCCGCCTGTCCTCTCGTGGGCTGTCGATCTGGATGTCACGTACACGTTCGCCGCCTCAGGCGCGCTCGCGATCCGCGTTAGAGGCGCGCCGAAGGGCGACAACTTGCCTCGCACGCTGCCGCGCATCGGCCTCGGCATGGAGCTACCAGACGGCTGGGCCGGTGGAAGTAGGACTAGCTCACCGGCGGTGAGTTGGTACGGCCGCGGCCCCGGCGAGAGCTACAACGACAAGAAGCTCTCGCAGCGCACGGGGCTGTACGATGTTGCCGCCGTGGCCGAGCTCTGGACCGACTACGAGTTCCCGCAGGAGGGCGGCAACAGGACGGACACGCGGTGGGTCAGGTTCACGCACGCCGGCGGCGAGGCGGTCACGGCGCAGTTCAGGGACGTCGAGACTGGCGGGAGGAAGCTGTTCGACTTCAATGCTTCGCATTACCGCGTCCCGGATGTGGAGGCGGCGAGACACCCGTACGAGCTAAGGAGGAAGAGGACGGAGAACGTGGTGCTTAGGCTGGATGCTGCGCACCATGGTCTTGGAAGCGGCTCGTGTGGGCCCAGGACTAGGGATGAGTATTCGCTGCTGACTGACGACTTTGAGTTCGAGGTTGTTTTGGGGTAGGTGCCTAAGTAGGTAGCTATGGAGACGCGGTTCATTGTTGAAGTTGAAGAGACATGCACAGAATTACTCGTGCATGATGCAATGTAGGCGGGTATGGGCAAAAAGCTATGATTACCTAGGTAGGTTCCTGCTTTCATGAGGGAACAGTTATAAATATACCTCGGAGATAAGCATTCATAATCACGCACCTTTCCTTTTTAAGTCCTTTAAAACCACCTGTGCCGCTACAATTCATCTCTCCCTCTTGGGTCTATACGATGTGGCCAATTATAATGCGATAACTGCACAACGATACTGCAGCTAACTTCACCTACTTCACCGCTATAGGCGACTTATAACTAGAGAGAGAAGTATATAACCCATCCGGCTATGCGCATTTAAAGGAAGACTTTTATAGGGACAAAGCTATAAGAAGAGTTCGTGGCTAAGTCAGGAAAAGACACCATACCTCAGCCAATTACCTAAATATCGAATAATCTTCAAAAGCTCAATGGCCCCATCTCGAGAACAGCTTCTTAAAACCACAAACCTCTTCCTAGAGGCATTCAATGAATTTACGCCTGACTCAGTCGTGCGATTCCGCAGCTCTTCCTGTCGCCAGCGGTTGCTGCCCGCCACATTGAAGTCACCGCCGCAGAACAACGCCGAGTACGCTAAGTTAGTGTCCGCGCTGCAGCCCCTAATCCCGTCGTTCCGGATATCAGTCGTCGAGGGCGAGGAGCCAGCCGTCGACGAAGTCACTAGGAAGGTTACGCTTCATTTGAAGTCACACTCCGATACGACAATTGGACTTTATCAGAACGAATCCATTTGGATCATAACCTTCAACCAGGATGGTACGGAGATAGATGATATTCTCGAGTTTGCAGATAGCTTGTACACGAACGAGTGGTTGCCGAAGTTGGTGAAGGCGGCTGGGGAGGCTGCGAAGAAATAGTGTTACGAACTGGCTCACGTTTAGGGGTTGGAGATGAGTGTTCAGGGGTAATGGACATTTTCTCTCGGGTGGGATGAAATAGGGTCATGGAGTCTGCAGATTATCTGAACTTCCATAGCCTTAGTTCTACCTACCTACACACTTGTAAAGTCTGTCATTAGATGTCAAGTTCTCAAAAGCAACCTGATAACCTTGGAAGTGAACGTCAAGGCCGGGAAAGAGACCTTTGCTAAATTTCCACCGGTCTACCGGCAACTATCCTAACTCACAGTTGGTGTTAGTTAGGTAAGTCTAAGGAGGAAAACATTGCTATGCACCTAGGTTAGGTAATTAAATAACATTTATATTTATAAGCTTAAAGCTTTATCGTATAGCAATATCGGATCATAGGGCATCTGGCATTTTCGAGGGCACTGATCAACTGCAAGAAAATTAAAGAGGCGATTTCAACGAGTTTCAATACCCATCTACCTATATAATCATCAATTCACCTAGTAACAGCACTATCGTAATGATAGTAGTGTTGATAGTAAATCTCAACGTTAAGAAAAACAAGGGCTTCATTTTTACACTACAATATGTAACTATCGTAACTCAGGTGTTTGCCAACTCACATCCGTAGGTAGACACACCTTGTAGCAGCTCATGGTATATCTTCTTTTTTGCTAACTGAGAAAAAAAAAACTTCGGAATGACCTCTTCAGAAGAGATGCATCGGGAATTGAGCCCGATGCGGGGGTCGAACCCGCAACCTTGAGATTAAGAGTCTCACGCTATTGAGCCAGTTAGTATTGTGTTTTGAAGACAGGATTGTGTGGGAGTTAACTAACCTCTACCGATTGAGCTAACCGGGCTGATTCCGGTCTAACCGGAAGGTTGATTATATTGGAGCCAATGATTGATTATATTCAGGTTTACAAGGATCTAAACAACTGATGTTCTCAATAGATATTGTTTCAGACTGTCGACGAGCTCTAGTAAACCCAGGCGACTCGCCCATCAGCTTAGAGGTAGAGATTGAATATATTAAGTAAAGAAGAATCTAACCCTGGCAGTTAGGTGGAAGGTTCTTGCTATAGTACGGTTGGCTCATAGAAGTACTTAAGGAAAGTATTAGCCGTTAGTTATACTGAAATAGTATATTGCATCTCTGTCTCTCATGTTATTTTAGGGGGAGGGGGTAAACCTTGGGATTGAATGAGGTGTCTTAGGGGTGGTGAGGTAGTGGTACTTTTCATATGAAATGTGTGGTGATACCAGGCAAATGTCCGTGTCGAATCTTATTCTGAACACATTTCTTTCCTCGTTACACTGCACACTTAGAACTGCTTTGCTCCTTATGAATATCTTGATTTTATTTGAGATATGACATCGCTAAAGCCGTGAGCATAGGGAAGGTTATGCCCCTATTCTCAAGTAGACTAACTAGGTAAATCTCCGATAGGAGGGTGATCTCTGATAATGCAAGGCCGAGTTAACATACATGTAAAATATTGTATGTATATATCATGTATATGAGAACTAAATATGTTAAATTGAATCTCGATGATTGTGGACTTGATATCCAACGGGATGTCCGTATACCCATGGTGGCAAAACAGGGGTGCGGAGGTCGGTTGTCTTTCGATGAATGGAGTTAAGGAGAGTTATACGATTGGATTTTCCTCTCTCCTACTCTCCCCGGATATGTAAAGAATGGAAGTTAATTACTTCTGAATATTGCCACCTATGAGTCCACATTTCCGTATCGTGACAATTTGATAAAGGTTATTATCATCAATCATAAGAAAGCAAAGATGACGGGACATAGTATCGACGATGTTGATGTTCTTAAATGCTAGATAGCCCTAGATATCTTAGATGGAGATTATATAACACCGACGAAAAGGTTCACCAATTAGGGTTGAGACAACATTTTTGGCTTGAGTTCTGATTGGCTCTAGCTTTATACACACTAACAATTATACGAGGTTATTGAGTACAATCCTACAGACCTGTAGGTATCTGGAAACAATATTAAATCTGCTAATAATCGGCTCGGTATGTACATTTGTTCGCAATACTTTTGACGGCATGAGCTTCGCATTACGAAGCCATTGGTTACATGGCAATCCATAGGATACCTATTGTTCAATGTGGTAAGATTATTAGAATGAGCCCATGCAGACCCACGAGATAGGGACGTCACTCGAAACTGAACAGAATGAATATGGTCGGTGAGGTAAGATTATTAGATTGCGAAAGTCTATCGGTGGTAGAAAACATCGATTCCTCCCCAAGTTCGCGATGCGCAAATGCGGCGTTTTAACATCGTTAGATCGTGCCGCTAGGGTACCCTTACTGGAATCTATCGTGGGTGCAGGTGTCAAGATATGATTCAAAGGTGCCAATACATAAATACCGGATTGTCCGGAGTGCCGGGCATGTTCGAGAATAATAAATGGTAATAAATAACTGACGATGATACAGTGCTTGGTCAACTGACAGCTGGCACCGTCATCGTGACAAGGTAAAATCGGAAAAGTAGAAATAAAAAAGCCATGAATAGTACGTACGATGGTTAAGAATTAAAAAAGGGTCGGAAGTGAGCCGGGATTTATTAATCCGACCCAAGCTTCCCATTGATCACGATGAACCTGCAAATCTAAGATCAAGAGATTCCCACCCCCCGAGGGTGAACCAAGTAGCATACCTAGGCTTACCCTCTTTGGGATACGTATCGTATGACCCGCTGAGGTAATGCTAGCAGGGGAGAATATTCAGGGACCATCGAAAAAGGCAAGGTTTGCTACCTTACCGCAAACGATGTATTCAATTCACGCCCTCGCCATAGTAGCTGAGGTTGTGCGGATCTGTGATTGGTTAAATTAGGCTTTAAATCCACACCTCGAGTGTAACGCGCAGGGAAGGTCTGGCCCCCGTACCAAAATAAGCATAGGACCCCTAGATCGGCAAAGGTACATTTGTACGATGTTAATGGTTGCGCCCGATTCCTAGAAGGTTGCACCCAAGCCATCGATCGGAGACGCAACTCCTAAATCTGAGAGAGAAGCAGGAGAGGCAATACAGGGCGGTCGAAGGCCCAACCCGGCCCTGTCTACCTTCCGTAAATCTCGATGCAAAATACGATTTTTCTCATGCGTCCCTTCTTAAACATTATGAGATCCACCATATATTGGAGAGAGAACCATCTACCGTATTTAAACGCGCGTTTAATTTTTCTTAAATTACTATTCCTTAAACGTCAATCAAGATTTCTTTTCCCCTGCTGTCGCTTTCAAAGCATTCACACGATTCCACGATTCTACGATCCACGATCCAACCCCAACTAAACGATTAAACGAGTCAACCGATTTTCTTGACGGAGCACGACTGCATCACCCGCATCGAATCTTCGATTATACATAATAATACTACCTACCTACTTCACTACACCCTGGAAATTATCTCTTTCGCACTTATACGCCCATCCCATTCTACCTATACACTTACTCCATTCGCCTGGCGGCCAATCCCTATCTAAGACCAACGCGAGCTAGCCCCGAGTCTCTTAACTGAGCTAGACTACCCTAGCTGTCTAGATATATGCTAGACTAAGAGAGAAGACAGGAACTTTACCGTAGGTATGACGTTGCATCGTCAACTTTTCACGAATCCAACCCCCGTTTCGCTTACAGGAAGCCTGCACCTGAACAACATTTTGCAGACAGGTTGCTTCTACCGTCTTCTTCTACTCCCCTAATAGTTCCCGTCTACCCATTCGCTACAACCAAACATGCAACTTGCGCCTCTCCCAGCAAGCCACGATGCGCCGTCCACCATCCTCTTCCTAACTTATTAAAAACACTGCTCCATTTTACAAAATTCCAATTCAATTAACTCTTTTTATTCCCGCTTGCCGCACTAGCCACTAACTTGTTATGAAACCAGAATATCCTTATTAGCGACTATGTTGTCGCTGAATTTCTTCTACTTATTTACATGATTGATTAAATTTTTTACTCTCCGAATTATTACCAGTATACGAAGGTATTAGTCGATGCGAACACTATGTCTGATTCTAGGAATGTGCCGGCGGCTTCTAGGCCTCCACCCATCACATACAAGAATCCGAGACGAACCTCGGCTGAAACTTCAATCACCCTGCAAGCACACCGCCTAGCTAGAGCTAGAAATGCTTCTCCAGCCGTTGCTCACACTACGACTAGAAGAAATTCGTCGGGCGACAGCAACGAAACAGGCCAGAGCGCCAAGAACTGGTTTGAGGCTTCAAATAAAAATGCTATGGCCAACATGGACACCAGAGCGATGGACCTCGATCCTCCCTTCTATCAGAAAGAAACCGACGACTCTAATGAAGAAGCCGCGAAATATGGAGTATCGTCACACAGTCCAGCGTACGAGTTTATCCAGAGCCGTCTCCCAGATTTTCGGCCTGGCGTAGACTCTTCCAATGAAGAATTCCGTTCGGTCATAGATGACCTGACTGTCGAAAACAAACGCCTGAAGGAGGAATTGAGAAAACACAAGCAGATGGGGCCAGATTCTCTACGGAGAGACAAGCTGTTCGAGGTTAAAGTCCACGGACTATCAAGCAGAAAGAAGCGAGAGTTAGAGGCCGCCTTACGGGATTTCACAACTAGTCTCAAAGACTCAAGCACCGGGACCTCACCGAGCCGAAAGAAGACCTCCAGCAAGTCGAAGAACATTCATCCATCGCTATCTAAGCATGCATCTTCATCATCGGGTTCTAACTCCAAACCCGTCGATTCGGCCTACGCGTCCATGTCAACTGGTCCAAGCTCATCTGTCCCATCACTACCGGGCCAGGCCAAGGCTGCGCGACAACGGAACGAGCAAAAGATTGAGAACTACTTGCGAGACATCCCCGAAGGTCTATGGCCAAGGCCTACCATCATGACCGAGAAAGAGAAAAAGAAGCTCGTAGTCAAACGACTCGAACATCTCTTCACAGGCAAAATGGGCGACCCAGCTGAACACGTTCCATTCTCTCGGGTACCTGAGCTTATTGCCGAGGACGTGCAGATGGAAGGGACCGACGATAAGGTCGTACCTCTACCTCCAACAGCAGCAGCAGCAGCAACAACTGATGTTACACGGGAGGCACAGATCCGACCGCGCCAACTGAGGCGCAAGGAAAGTAGTTCGCGCGACAATGGATCTGCATCAAACTCACATTCACACTCTAACTCGCATTCGAACGGCGATCAGACCGAACCTAGGGACAACGGTAACGGCAGCGGGAGTGGTAGCGGGCACGCCAGTGGTGCAGGACGTGGTAACAACATGTCACCTCACATGGCTATGCTACCCTCGGAGCAGCGCCCAACGCGACCACGCGATTTGGACCCTGATCGCAGACAGGTACCCTCAGAGAACATGGATTACATACGTCACCTCGGTCTGGTAGCCCCCGAATCGCAGAAGCAATATTCTGCAAGGGATGTATCGCCAGATGCGGAAGGTTGGGTATATCTCAACCTGTTGTGCAATCTAGCGCAGCTGCACATCCTCAACGTTACGCCCGCCTTTATTCGCAATGCGGTTTCGGAGAAGAGTACCAAATTTCAACTTTCACCCGACGGTCGCAAGATCCGTTGGAGAGGTGGAGCTGAAGGTACGAAATTCAACAGTGATAGTGGGAACAATTCGCAATGTAACCAATCAAGTGATGACACGGACGGATCGAACGATCAGGAGCAGCGAAAGAAACAAAAGATTCAAGCATCTGGAAATGACGTCATCGCGCACAATCCTTCAAAATTCGGGTTAGGCGTGCAAGATTCCAATTCATCCGAGAGTTTTCACTACAAACCATTATTTGTCCACCACCAAACATCGTCTTCCGATGAATTGCCGTCGGGAGGAGATGACACTGGCTCATCCTATGGTCCACCTGAGGAGAGCAATCTGGGGATGAACTCTCGTTGGGGACAAAGTGGTGTATCCGGGGTGTCACAGCGCAAGCGCCGTCGCGACGGTGCAATCATTTATTATAGTGGAGCACCATTCTGCACAGACCTGTCGGGAGATTTTGGAGAGGGGGAAGTCTCCCCCGCAACATACGATATGACCTCATCGGCCGACCAGGGCAACCTAAGTAATCAGGGTCCAGTCAGCCTCGGCATCACCCGTCCACAATTCAGCCGCTCAACGTCAGGATCGTCGTTGCCTTTTAGACCGCTCAGCACACTACCTGGCTCTCGAGACACACTGATGGATCTCGATGGATCTGATCTTCCAGATCTAACTTCAGACGAGACCGACGATGACATAGACGCTGATTTTCCTTGGTCCGATAATCAGCAACATGCCTCCTTGGTGAACCTCGAGGCAAGTGGCTTAGGTGGCATTTCCCCTGAAGATCATTTTGTCGTTATCGTATCAACCCGACGACCGAAACAGTCACATTATGATGGGAATAGTGTCTCTGATGAAGATGATGAAGAAACTCTAACGAGGCGAACAAGACTTGTCGAGCGCCCGAGTCAAGAGACAACAGATTTGAAAGTTACGACAGAGTCTATCATCAGCAAACTAGCTACTATGACGACTGGTTCGCCGTTGCCATATCATATGACAGATATAATGACACATACCATTCAGATTGAATACCTTACAGGCAAGATTCAACGTCTACCCCCTGTACCTCTGCCACCTCCTGCATTCTACTTCCCCGCCGGGGATTCCGACCTCGACGATGACGACTCATCCGACTCTTCCAGCTCTTCCGGCTCTTCAGAAAGTCTGATGAGTAGGCGGGCTATATTAGAGGACGACCCAAGTTCAGATGTCGATTTGTCTGGGAACGATGAAGAAGACGAACATTCGGACGGCGGTCAAGCTTATGATGCTAGTGGTAGCATATCGCCTGAGGATATGGGAGAACTTCCTGACATCAGCAAGTTTCAACGAGGTCGCAGCGGAAAAGTCTCGGAGATATCCAAGATAACTACTGGAAGCTCGGCAGCAACTGCTGGCGGAGCTCCTAGTGGTTATAATAGTAGCGTGGAAGAAGACACATGAGACTATTGTACCTTTACTCGCGCTCCGATTTCCCTAGCATTGCACTAAGCACATCAGTTTAACGACAAGGGATTTTCTGTAATAGATCTATTTTGATTTATGATTGTTATCTTACATGTATTTGGCCGGCGCAAAAGTTGGGCGGTTGCTTTTTCATGATATCACTACTTGAGGTTAGGCGCCGTGTGGCAGGAATTGAGGTGGAAAGAAATCTAGGTCCGGTTTATTATGTTAGCATTCTCCCAAGACTAGCAAGGGGGATTATGATTATCCAATTGATGGTTCAAACAATCATACTTGACTGTGTTTACACCAGTGCTACTTAGCAGCTGAACAGTGTGTGGCTTGTAGGTGATACTGGACCGTTAGTAGAGCCGCAAAATGGCGTCAAAACAAATGAAGCATGTGCTCATCGAGTCTTATGTGATATAAATAGGCTCTCGCAACCTAAGTAAATAAGTAAACCGTTTCATTTTTCGAGTCTAGCTGAGTATTAGCATAGCAGCTTATACGCCGTATGTATGTGACGATCAACAAAATAATAACAAGGAATCTCAGCCACATCGGTCAGGCTCCTAAGATATCAAATATTAAGCGACCCGTTCATAAATTACCGTACGTCATCTTGCCTAAGGCTTTCTACTAAACAGCAGCCTATTTACTAAGCCACGTTGTTGAAGAACAACGAATTATGAGGAGCATTAAAATCCAATGCCAAGATCCCATAGACTGGGTGCGGATTTGTAGGGCTGAGACTAGGGTGTTATTAGGTAAGATCTACACGGCACGGGTAGCAGATGCAGATACGGCGTATTCCTAATTTGTTAAGGGCTAGGTAAATCTACGAAAAGCGAGCGCTCTTATGCTCTGATTAGCTGCCGTATTCAGCAGCCAATTGAATTCAGTAGAACTCGGCGTAAATGAGATACGCATCCCCAGAATATAAAATTTCAGCTCTAAGTCTCTTGCAGCTGTAAATGAGGCGGTAATGTTAGACCGTTGCATCATTAAATAGCATTGCCACGTTATATAGGTAGAATTCGGTTTTAGAAAGGTCGTTTGTGAATATATAAGATGTCTAGACTATCTCAGACGATCAAATCCACGTTCTACATCACGCATCAACTTCACAGGTATCTGAACTCGGTCGTTCCTTAACCGATATCGAAGTTCAAGATGGTATCTCCCAAAAGTCTCACTCCCTTTCTTTTATCGTTTGCCGCCCAAGGGAGCAAAGCGGCAACCCTCCCTCGCGATTATAATTCGGGAATCCAATGGGGTCCTTGCAAACTCAACACGACGCTCCCCGTGCAATGTGCGAAGTTGCCAGTCCCGCTCGACTATACCGACAATGGTAGCCAAATTCTGAACCTCGACCTCATCAGATACCCCGCTCAAAAACAGCCAAAGCGTGGCAGCATTATTCTAAACTTCGGCGGCCCGGGTCAAGACGGTTTAACCAGCATGCTTAGTTATGCGGAGCTAATGGGCCCGTATGTTACTCGGTTCCGTTAAGACATTTCGGGTCTCTAAACCGGTGTACCTAAGAGAAATGTTGACTGACACTCATACCATATAGGACGACAGGGGGCTATCACGACCTCGTCAGTTGGGATCCGAGGTAAGGGGAAACCGTCATGATGTACCTATTTCATCGGGCGCGTTATAAACTAACAATTCTGAACAGAGGAACCGGAAACACCCTCCGATTCTCATGCTGGCCGAACGATACCTCGGGATATTTCAACAACATGGGTAACACACTCGCCGGTTCCGCGGACACTGCCATAGGAAAGCTGTGGGGAGAGGGTGAGATCATAGCGGATCAGTGCTACAACCAGCTCAAGGACGTCGGCGACAAAGTTGGAATGGCGTTTGCGGCTAGGGACATGATGTCTATCGTCGACGCATTAGGCGAGGGTGGCAAGCTGAATTACTGGGGTAAGTCTTCCGTTACAATTCATTATTTATGTGACGTTTAGCTGACGAGTCTGTTAAGGGATCTCGGGTGGTACAGCCATGGGAGCGACCGTCGCCGCGATGTTCCCCGATCGCATAGAGAGGATCGTGCTCGATGGCGTAATGAACTCGCACCAGTACTACAACTCTTTGTACGTCCCACCCTGCCCCCCTTTTCCCTCTTTCTCTACACGACAACACCAGAGGGCCTAAATTAACAGACGCAGCGGCGAGCCGGAGATGGTCGCGTCCTCGGACGCCACCTGGGAGGAATTCATGCGCGGCTGCATCGCGATGCCGGAGAACTGCCCGCTGGGCCGCAACAAGACCTTCGAGGTGCTCGAGGCGGAGATGGCGCAGCTCTTCGACACCTTCCGCAACAACCCGCCCGTGTACCAGGAGTCGTACGTCGTCGAGTACACGCTGTTCGTCAGCCAGATCTTCAACACCCTGTACCGGCCTCGCGCGTGGCCGGGCCTCGCCAACGCGCTCGACGACGTGCTGCACGGCTCGCTCGACAGCTTCGCGGCGCTCGTGCTCGACGGCGGGCTCCCGCAGCAGGACCAGGCCATCCTCGGCATCCGGTGCGGCGACAAGGCGCCGCGCACGCACAAGCTCGCCGACCTCGAGCCCGACATGCAGGCGTACCGGCGGTCGAGCAGGTGGTTCTGGGACTGGGCCTGGGGCTACTACATGACGCCGTGCGCGCAGTGGAAGTTCGAGGCCAAGGAGCGCTACGAGGGCGACTTCCGCGTCAACACCAGCTTCCCCATGCTGCTGGTCGGCAACACCTGGGACCCCGTCACGCCGCTCGCGTCCGCGAAGAACATGAGCCAAGGGTTCGAGGGGAGCGTCTTGCTTACGCATAACGGTCACGGCGTGAGTCTTTTCCCATTTACTACCTACTCCCTTTCGGGGGGTTTGAATGTACCTTAGGTACCTAAGACATTAAGAGTGGGCGCTAATTTGCTGATGTTGTGTGTGTTTAGCATTTATCCTTGACGCAGCCGTCGAACTGCACGAACGGATTCATTCAGAAGTACTTCCTCGAGGGCACGCTGCCCGCCCCGGGGACGGTGTGCCAACCTAACCTGCCTCTGTTTTCGACCGCCACATAATCTGAGGGGTTATGATGGCGAAACTTAGCTTGCTATGACGTGTTGAATTTCGATTCAGCTTGTAGTTTGCTGTCTTCTATTAGATAGTATTGGTTATAGAGAGGGACTCGTCCTGGGTTTTACTTGGAAAATTCTTGTATATAAAATAGCATTAGGGGATACCGGGTTATTAATGTTAGACTTCCTGGTATCACGAGTCATGTCTTAAAAGGGCATCGTAGGGCGAACAATATACCTGGTATGAATTATGAATGTTGACTAGAATTATGTTGTGGCATTCATATCAACCCGTAAACTTTCCTGCATTGTTAACTTTAGCATAAGCTGATCGCATTGGATTATACATGCTGTTTACAAGTATTCTTTTATATAACCCATACGCTTTGAGCGGAACAGGACATCATATGCCTTTACAAGACGGGCAGATCGAAACGTGAGTGATATTACATCCCGCACCTGTCCTCATCAGTCATATTTTTCCCCAAGCGTTTCTATGTTCCTTGTGTTGTTCCTGCGTATCGGCATTTCTTCTTCTTTTCACAAGAGCGGGATCGTCGCATCCGCGACTAAATTCAACGCTCGATTTATCGAAGCCGTCTCGGAAGCTTCGAAAGAAAGTATCATGGCCTGATACCCCTTAAGGTGAGGAGTTGTTCGATGGTATATAACCCTGCTAGACACACTGCCCAGGGGAGGTTAACACCCATATCGGTATCAGATTAAATCGATTATATAAGTATTATCCCATTCATTCGTCGAATCTTGTGCAGCATGAAGGAATTCCACCATGGCGGAGGGATTATCCACTAACCGCTCTGCATAACCCCATGACGCTGCATCCATTTCCTCATTTATGTCCATTCCCACGACCTCCAATTTCTTCATGTTGACGTGGTATTCGAGAAGGTTGGTTTCTTCCCAAAAGCTTCGATGGGGGAGGTGATAGTGTGAAAGCGCAAAGTCGATGGACGGGTCCGGTTCATCAATCGTCTGGACTATGAGTATAGCATCGTCGCGGTTAGCCTCCCATAGTCGATGGGCGTGCCAGGCATCGACCACGCTTGGGGGAGGTGGTCTCTCGGAAAGGTGAGGCTGCTTCCATCGCTCCGGCCAGTTGATCTGGTGCTCGCCTCTTGTGCCAAGTACCAAGTTGTAGTAATCCCCCATAAGTAACCCGCCAGGGAATTCTAGGTAGGCTACTACTATAGGCAGTCCCACGGGAAGATCTATGTCGCCAGGTCTCCGAACCTGCCACTGAATCTTCGTGATAGGGGGAGAGCCGATTTGCATCTTCTTCCAAGAGGCGTTCGGCGCAAGCCATAACTGCTGTTGTTCGGGACTCATAAGCTGGGTGAGAGAATACAGAGAGGTGTAGCTAGTACAGGTATCTGCGTCAGCTAACACCCCGTTGCGGAACCTTGTGTTGAAGAACCTCTCGACCATAGATGCCACGGTCAAGTTCTTCTCTCTGTATGATATGGGGGACAGTCGGGGAATTGTTCGGAAGAATAGCTTGTGTTGAAGTTTGGGAGACTTCTCGATGATCTCTTTCCATCGTTTTGAAACCCGCTGTGCATTGAAGAGAACATCACCGTTCTGGGCGTGGAAGAAAATATTCTCCATGAGCTCCGTAATATTGAATACTTTCTGCGCAGCAGCGCTCAGGGTGACGGTGAAAGACATTTTCGCAGTGTGTAGGGGTGCGAATATGATAATATCAGAATCGAGACAATTGATGTTTAGAGTAGCCACGGAGTGGCCAGCAATGGTCTGTTTCGTGATTTTGGCATAGGAAGTGTAAGTTTTGTGCATCTAATGGTGATCAGAAATTAGAGGTGAGAAGAGGAAGTTCAAAATGTGAACGGTAGTTTGTGTATGGGTTTAACGAGGTGCTTGGCTCGGGTTTAGAAATTACTTTAAGTATGATGTATCTAATGGACCGAACCAGATGTATTACAGAAGATAACACTGTCATCTGATCAGACATTAACCCTTGTGGGCGTTAATGAGCTATTACATACAGCGGACGCATTCAAAAGGTTTTATCGCTTGGTGACAGCTGGCGAGAAAAGTTGGTACAGCTGACTCGCAGCTGTCTGTATGAGAATGCAGCTAGCTGCCAATCGCCTTGCAGCTGGCCGTCACTCAGCTGACAGCTGGTAAGAGATGAGGGTTCAGCTGGCAGCCAGATTTGGTATGGTAAAAGTTTTTGAATGCGTCCGCTGTAAGGCGAAAAGTATTCAAAGGGACTTGTAAACCTACCTAGGTACCTAGATAACCTTGTTAGTTAAGATCAATAAAATTGCCTAGGGCCCCCTAATAGGCTAATTGATTGTCACCAGCCTAGCTAGCTAAATTTAGCAATACAATTGTGTTTTACGCATGAGACCTAGGATACCCCGAAGCAACTATCACCAATCCCGAAGCGGAGCCGTTATGTGGAGAACGGGTCCGAGTGGGTCCTGTTTCCGGACCCGGACACTAAACCTTAAACCTCAGATGCAACCCCCAAAACCAGTAGAGTCGCCTCTTTTAGTTCACAAGGAAATTTCCCGCAGATTTCGTTCCTATGTTCAAAGTATTGAAATTCTACTAGAAAATCTAATCATGTATTCTCAAAATGAATCCATTATTTCGTAGTTGTTCCGTTCCTATGACCCTACAAACCACTTCCAAAGAGTGAAGTGTCAAAGCTACCTAACATGAAGGGAAGATAGAAATGAATTGTTCATTTATCACATAGTTTGTAGGTGCCAGATCTCATGCATTATGAAAGGTATGATCTATTAAAGGAAATGGAGCGTAACCGTCTGGGTCACGATTCCGGATAGGCCCCCATTCCGGACACCACTTACACCAAAAACACTACTTTTTAAAAGTTTAATATTTCAACGACAGCGAAGGCCATTGCACCAAGACCAAGCAGTCAAACGTAACAGTGGTCCTTGTATTCTAATATACTGTTTTTGAAAATTATATAAATTTATTAACTTTGCAATTACAATGATTACAAGAAGCTGTTCAAAGTACATTGCCCCACATACAAAAATACGTGAGAAAACATGTACTTTTATTAACTTCTAAAAACCGCTTTTTCGCGACGACGAAGCTTGTAACCTTAGATATTAATAGCTTAGTATGATCAATGAGGTTATTCTTAAGCTTGGTTTAAGTTGCGATACATTATTAATTATATTGAAGAATATATACAGCTTATAATTCTAACCGTAATAAAATTAATACGCTTAAATTCATTAACTTTTCGTATATATTAATTAAATTAATTATAATTCTTTCATTAGGAACTAATTTTACGAGAACTTTATAGATTATATTTATGTATTTTAGTAATTTCTTTTGAACCTCGTCGTCGCGAAAAAGTGGTTTTTGTACGCTGGGAAAAATACATACTTTCGCACTTATTTTTGTATGTGGGGCAATGTATTTTCAACAGCTTCTTATAACCATTGCAATTGTAAGACGAGTAAATTTTTTAATTTTAACGAGTCGATTAAATACATAAGTTTACTCAATCATGAATCTATTGGTAAATTCTTTAGTCCATAACTTTAATTTATGTTGAGTTATTTGACATTGAAAAGGTAGTCTTTTTGGTGTAAATGGTGTCCGGAAACCACATCTGTCCGGAATCATGATCTAGACGGTTAGCTCCATTCCCCGGGTGATCTATTTAAGCCCACGCTCAACTGACCGATCACGTGACGTGATCGGCCACCGAGAAGCTGAAATCTCGTGACATCATTTGTTATCACCTCGACAATCCATCAATAACTGAGCAAGCATGGTTGTGAATCTTTCTAGTTTTTACTCTTTTAAAAGTCACACATAGAGTAGTAATTATTATGAACAAATGTCTTCACGCCATGTTCGCCACCTCGACCATTGAAGGGTTAGTGGAGCGGCTATTACCAGGGGTCCCAACAAGTCAAGCAAGTCAAATCAAGTTTGAAGCAATTCTTAAATACTTGACGATTTTTCCAGCTTGGCTTGCTTAATAATCATATAAAAAATGGGTCCGTAACCCATGTTCCTGGTCTATGCATCGTGAACATCGTCGTCGATTTTTCAACCGTGGTTATTTACCTAGGTCCTATAAAACTCGGTAATGCCGTATATTCCGGGGGGTTGGTGGGTTGGTCAAAACACCACTATACGCGTAATTATGGGTATATAAGTGGGGCTTGATACCTTCATGAAATTAGACCCACTCAAGTCAAGAAAAACCCGAAATTTGACTTACCAAACTTGACGATATTTTGGGCTTGAATTGACTTATCCAAGTCAAGTATCAAGCAAGTCAAGTTTACGTTTGACTTGTTGGGACCGCTGGCTATTACCTTCTTGCTAGTCTGGCCTAGTAAGGTGGTATGGAAGATCATTTTTGAGAGCAAGTTTACATCCTGCCGCTCTTATCTAGATAAATCCTTCTAGAAACTAGAATCAGATTTTCCGGATTTTACAATGCCGTCAACATCCCATTCCTTCGGCTTCGTCCGATCCATCCATCTCACCAAATCATGATCGGCTGACGGCTTCATCATGTTTGCATATCCCCAAAAGTCTGGGGACCAGCCAGAAATTTCCCAATCAATGATGCCAGAAATGCGGCCCCCTTGAACTATGGCAGCAGTAAAATTAAAGATAGTAAGAGAGTACCTAATTTTATATGGGCGTTTTATTATAAGATTATGTATCTACACTACTAAACTAGAACTAGTAAATCACTACAAGTTAAGACGAAGTCACCATGAGAATAAACAATCCGATAATTCATGGGTCATACTTCTAATGGGCGCATCATCTTGTAGCGTTATGTTATTTACTACATATTTCTCCGCCGTATGAGAAATTTTCCTTCGAATATTTAGCTCAGTTTGGGAGGCAGGTGGTTATGTTGATTTCAGGTCGACTATAAGCTAGATAAAAACAGGTCATGGACTAACACGGGCTAAGCTAATGATAATAAAATTTCATTATACACCCGAGCCATCTACTCTTGGCTTCTTCATTCTTTCTTCTCGTGGGGGGTGATGGTATGATAGGTGTCATCCTTTATTTTTATTAGTATACCGACCTAATTAGTAGGTGAGTGGGTGAATATTATGCAACTTACAGCATCATCACCACGCTTCTTATTTTCATGTGGCGTGATAGTGTGGTAAGTATCGTCCTACTTTTCTGTTAAAATCATATTTAAGAAGCCAAATATAGCATGTATACATACTGCATCGTCACCACGCTTCTTGTTCTCATGTGGCGTTATGGTGTGGTAGGTGTCGTCCTAAATAAATATCAATATTTGTCAAGCAAATTAGCCAAAACTATTAGATACACTTACAGCATCGTCACCGCGTCTTTCATGAGGCGTGATGGTGTGGTAAGTGTCGTCAGCGTCATCACCTCTCTTTTCATTGTGTGGTGTAATAGTGTGATAGGTGTCATCCTGATCTTGAATTAGTAGCTATCGTGGTATTCTAAAGGAGTAAACTTACGGCATCGTCACCGCGGGCTACAATTGATCCCACGTCTATAGCTAAGTCAGTATCTTTGCTCCTAGGTTACATGGAAGAAAGCTTACCGGCACGGGCTAGAGGTGCTGCGAGCCCCTGAGCGACCAATGTGGTCCAGAGTGCGAGGATAACTGAGGTCTTCATCTTGAATATGTCTGACCTTCTTAGCTTTAGTTATAGCAAAGAAATAAGAGGTGATAGTTGCTTGGCTGTGCTTCGAACTAGATTTTTAGTCTTTAGAGTAATGATGTGTAAGGTACTTATAGTAGCTCAACTCGGACTTAATCCATATTTCTCTTAAGAACCAAGTTAATTTACCTGGGCCAAGTCGTTTCTATTCATTCATCTGCCGAGTCTATCCATTATTCTCGGCTCTCGTCTATTACCGCTAGACGAAGGATGCATGACGATATCTCTCGTGATACTAGAATGGAGGAGGCTGGAAAATCACGCTCGCGAAAATCTTACCCCGAGATAGCTGCCAAACCCTTCTAAGGATTGATGCTGCGGTGATCAACTATAACTGCCTATTCGATGGTTAGCTTTGTGATAGGGTCGTGCGGTCACACAGCAGTAGCTTGATAGTAACGTATCCTCTGCATGAAACTTATCCCAGTATACTATTTGATGTTTGCTAGTATCTTGCTGGTTCCTACTTTTATAACATTACCTAGGTAGGTAACTTTAGGGAACTTAAGCGCAGAAAATAGATTAATTCATCTATGTCTTTCTTGGCGTATACTCAATATATCGCAGTGTATTTCGTATAATCCTTTGCACGATTACGCGGCGTATATCAACGACTCGACTCGGGCGATGGGACCTGGGCTTTTGTGATAACGGCCGAATATTGACGACCAATTAAACCTGGTCTGAAATATTCCTCTTACAATATAGTATTTGCCTTCTCTTAGATCTTACCGCAAAGTGACACACCTAGCCTACCTGATTGGCTACCGTAAATCTGGAGAATCCATAACCCTTACACCGCTGGACCACCAAATAAAAAAGCTTGACTGGACTACAATATTGGATCCGCGTTCACGATTGGTTATCTAGCAAAATACCATACGTATATGCGTATATGCAGTCAGCATAGGGTTGCGACACTAGCAAGTTCGCTGTATACGACGCCCCGTGCCGCAATTCGAAGGTTTCCATGCAGGTATTCATCAAATGACGGCCGCCCGCCTCGATGGATAATACGTCGGAGCCGAGTAATCGTAACACCTTCACTTGCCGAACAAAAGTCCTAGCTCAGAGAACAAGTCTAGATGCTTCCGAAGATGGGCTCCTCAACTTAAGATTCCCGCTCGGAGGCATGGTATCCGAGTACGGGACTATATTTTTATCGGCTTAAAGCAATTCTATACATTTCGCCCTTCCCGCTGTATACACAAAGTTCTGATCTCTGAGCGATATCAACTATGGCAGGCCTACTCTCAGTTTTCACCAAGAAGACGCCCTCCTACCAGCCGGTAGTCAAGGAGGAGGAGGCTCAATATCGCGACTCTGACTCCATCACTTCACCATCTGAAGGCTTCATTAGCCATGAACATAAATCATTTCATGAAGGCTTGAAGGCTAGAAAATGGCTTTGGCCCATTCTTCACCTCTTCATTTTAAGCACCTACACAATTGTCTATGTTATTTTAATCAGGCGTGGTGTTATCGCTGCGAAATCATACACACACACTGTATTCTCGCCTGCATATGAAGCCGTGGTGAAGGAGCCTATGGAATACCAAGGACAGTTGAGGATCGTATCACCTTACCAAGGTCCCCCATCTCCAGAGGTCGACCAGGCGTGGAAGGATCTTCTGCAATACTCAAACGTCCGCGTGTCTGGTGAAGACTTAAGGAAGATAAACAAGACCTCTATCCCAATGCCTGGGGAGGAGGACAGCTATTGGGTGGAACTGAGCGTTGTTCATGAGTTGCACTGTATTGTGAGTTTGAGACATGTTACCCCTAAAGGCGACGAAGCTTACTGGTATCGTTAGAAACGACTTCGACAATATTGGTTCAGTGACTACTACTTCCCCAACATCACCGAAGAAGATCGTCGACTAAACTGGCTTCACAATGGTACTTTCATAACAATACCTCCGTCTTGTTGTCCTTTCTAACCATAAACCCTGTTTAGACCATTGTCTCGAAATCCTTCGTCAATCCGTCATGTGCCACGCCGATGTGTCTATGATCACAATGACTTGGGAGCCAACATCTGTATTCCCGGCCGCGGACTTCCAAAACGTCCACGAGTGCACGAACTGGGATATACTCTACGAGTGGCAGAAGGAAAGATCCGTCGATCTCATGAAACCCGGAGTCTTGGTCCACCCGTACCTTGGTAAGCGCCTTTTTTTTTTTTTTTTTGGGCTTATTTTCATATTTTCATAACATTATTTAACGAAGACATGACCTATGACTAACGTTACATCAAGGGGTACCGTTCCCTGAAGGGCGCTATGATGGCGTCGGTGCTGCTGACCCCGAGCACGCCATCGGCACAGACGGCGAGCTCCCTGAAGAGCTAGTAGAAATGGGAATTCGTGAAGGCAACAGACGCATGTTGAGAGCTCGTGAAAACGGTGCCTAGAGCCGTACTTTACTTGATATAGGTTTGTAACAAGTTGGAACTAGGGAGAGACGAAGGATGCTCTAGTGGGCTAAGAGGATCCGAGGATTAGTGGTATTTATAAGGTTAAGTGTAGGAGCAGGTTTTAGCGGGTGTTACTAATTCACATATATATCATGCGATGGGTTTTTCTTACTGATGGATGCCGGCTGAGACTTCCTAAAGGTCTTGCGTTAGACTTTCATAGCTCTAAGATTGGTACTAATTAATCTAAAAAGTATTGAGAGTACTAACTAGTGCATTTATATAGTAAGATGTCTTGTAATGAACCAATTAGAGATTCCAAGTAATATACTATACAATTGATACTGGCGATGAGCCTAAAATACATGATATATATACCTACGTCGTCATCAACTCCCTTAAGGTCTAGACAGCCACTTATCAACTTCCTCGACAATACGCGGTGCTTTATCATGCCATGCATGCTCAGCTCCCTCGACGACAGCCTGGGTTAATACATTTCGACTATTCTTGCTTCGTAAGATTCCAGTCCAGATAGGATAGAATAGAGCTTCAAACTGGCCTGTTACTGTAAAGACTCCGGCTACAGCCGGTTCCTTGCCGTGAAACTCGGCGGGAAGGTTTTCCCATCCGTGACCCTGTACTAGTGCTTCTACCGCGCGAAAGTAAGAGCCTGTCTTGTGAACTCCGATAAGAGGATTTAGGTCCACCGGATACGATATTAATATATAATGAGCAGGCGAGAACTGGGGAAAAGATAGACTAGGACGTGTACAGCTTGCAAATATAGATCCTGCTGAATAACCCTAAATTTTGTTAGCTATAGGAGTAATTATGAGTGGGGATGTAGGCGGGTCATACGCATAGGAAGAGTGGGATCTCATGAGCATCCGGGAAGTCTTCCGTGTATGTAGTCATAGATTCCCGTAGCATCCGCTATATAGACGTCAAGGACTCTGATCAGCTAAGTTCACTACCATCTACAGTTTATCAATAGGAGGGGGGGAACAGGGCGAGAGAGGGGAGGGAGAGATATACATGATAATCATTGATCCCGGCGTCTCCTGTCCATACGCCGAAGTCTGTCCATTCATTTCCACCTTCACTCTGTCCCATTCCTCGGGCATTCCAAGTGACGACCCTCAGCTGTCTCTGATCTCTCAAATATTCAGCAAGGAGGCGAACTGGCGGTTGGTCAAATGTTCCACCAAGTCTTCCGTGGGCA
This sequence comes from Annulohypoxylon bovei var. microspora, assembly GCA_022836615.1. NCBI lineage: Eukaryota > Fungi > Ascomycota > Sordariomycetes > Xylariales > Hypoxylaceae > Annulohypoxylon > Annulohypoxylon bovei. The sequence continues at coordinate 35,573 of MU405374.1, forward strand.
ATAAGGGCGAGCCCTACCGGGTCCTTGCCATTCTTCGGATCTTCAACTCTAGTCTCAAGTTGAACCACGTCGTGGGAAGGTCCTTGGCCCATGTTGGCCTATTTTGATGATGAAATAATATGATACTAGGTATATCTTCCTTCTTAGAGGATAATGAGGGAATTCATAGGGTACAGCCTAAGATGACGGCTCGAGGTGAGAATTCCTCATCCCTTTGACTTGGCCTGAGCCAGTAAATGAAGCGTTCGCACAGTGAAGCCCGTACTCTGGGACTGTCTACACATGTATGATTCCTTCTCGGGTCGATGGTCAACGGTAGATAAACAATTAGGAAGGTAGGCGCAAGTAATATTCTTGCCTGTCATTCCGGCTGATGCTTAACAATGATAGATGTGAGCGGGTAGTCGCGGCGGAATTCACGGTCATACTTGAAATGAAGGCTGTGTTTAATTAGTAATTAGTACGGTGTCCGCTTCGCCTTAAAAACAGGTATTTACCTATCTGTACCTAGGTGTGCAAATACTTAGGTACATATTATGTAATCACATGTACCCCTCCTTCACCTCGGTGAGCCGGTGAAGCTTCAGCCTCCCCCGCCTTTAGATGGTCCATGCTCCTACTGTTAGAACTTTTAATTTTTAATTTTTGTATTGGAGCTGCACTCGGCGTCCACGCATAAACACACGTTTCGGCATCGTTCGTCAACCTGACCCCGTCTACTTCCATCCACAATGCGCTAAGGAACTTTGCATTCTATAGGCAATATGTCGGCCAAAGGCAAAGAGCCAGCTGCCCAGTACGATATGAAAACAATTCTCGCCATCTTTGAAACGTGACTAACATCAAACCCATTATTAGGAAGGATGTTGCCCCCACAAACCCGAGAGGCATTCCCTATGCACCATTTGTCGATAAAGTCGAAGACTATATAACCTCCAGAGACGATGTTCAGACTACTCTCCGTAGCTTCCAGGAGATGATCTCGTATGTTCAGTTGTTTACAACTCGCCTTTACTACCCTGAGGGCGATACCTAGCGGGGTACCAAACCCCAAGCCTTGCGGAAATCTCTCTGTCGGAACAGAGTCCTCGAGTCCTTTCTCAACTTGCGTCGAATTTCTGCTAATGATGGAGATCGGATGTAGGAAATACCAGTTCATGGAATTGAATTTACAGAGGAGAGTAGCTGGTCTGAAGGATAAGGTGCCTGACATAGAAAAAACTCTAGAGACAGTCAGGTTTTTAAAGACAAGAACGGTATAATCCTCTGGTGGCAAACCAAAGAGGACAGCTAGCTAACTCCGTCTTTCTTGTAGGGAGAATCGGATCCTATCGAGACGACATTCGAACTAAACGACACTTTATACGCGAAAGCGTCAATACCACCTACGGACGAGGTGTATCTATGGCTTGGTGTATGTATAAGGCACATACCTTCGAAGAGCAACGAACATCTCGCGAGAATTTAGGGGAATTATTGACTGACGGGGATAATAATATAGGCGAACGTTATGCTGTCATATCCTATTGACGAAGCCCAATCTCTTCTTACATCGAAGCTGTCAGCTGCGAAGCAGAGCTTCTCTAATTGCGAGGAAGATTTGGATTTTCTCAGAGAACAGATCACGGTAGGCGACTTATGTTCAGCCTTGTCTTTTAATTCAAGGTTGGTTTATTGAGAAGACAGCAAGCAAGCTAACTTTAATATTTTTAGACTATGGAGGTTGCAATAGCACGAGTATACAATTGGGATGTGGTTCAGAAGCGGAAAGAAAAGGCTGATGAGGAAAGCAAAGGGAAGGGAACTGAAGATGGCGACCAGCCGAACGGATGAGGGTCTACATAAGCAGCTCGGCCAGATGAAGTTGGACTAAATGATTGTGGTCAGCATTTATTTTTCCTGGCCAAGACTCCTGCTAAGTTGCCGTATCGGAACTCGTAAATTGGCACATGTGTTCTGATTTACCAGCCATCCAACGTCTGCATCTTACACAGTGCAGAGTGAGGTGATGACGCAATATTGAACCCTTCGTCTAGAAGATACATAATTACACTATCCCCCAGTTACGTAGGTGAATTAGGATAATGATAACCTACCTATTCATTAGTCGCATTTTCTTCCTAAACTTACTAGGTACATATATGTGTAAATCCGTACACCCCGTAATTTTATTTAATTCCTAGTGGCCTACCTAAGTTAAGTTATATGAAGCGTAGATGTCATAGGCTACTTAGGTACAATAAGTCCCAACATTGAATGTACGTATTGTAAGTGGCTGAGACGGTAAGGGGACCCCTGGATTACGTAAGTTTTGGCAGGCGACCAGGAAGCGACTAGGAAGGTTAGAAGCGTGATTAAAGTTTGGGTCCCCAGATCTCACCGCTGCGCACCAATGACGATGTCCCACTTGGACATGCCCGCAATCAAACGCCGCCACTTTTTAATATTATTATTTCGCATGTCTACCTGTTACCTTCTTATCGAATCTTAATCTAGCAACGAAGCCCCGACTTTTCATTACTGCTAGCTAAGGACAACGAGCCGACTTACCCACCTACAAACTACAAAACCTACAAAAACTCCTATCTACAAACTCCAATTCTAAAACATTCCTAGAACAACATTTCTTGTCCCTCTCCTGTCACTAACCACCATCCCCAAATCCATCCATTACTCGTGTACCTGGATCCTGGATAAATAACAGAAACATACATCTTTGAACAGCCCGATTTCTTTGGAAATCGACGCGAGCATCACATCGACCATGGAGTTGGATCCCAAGTACGACAACTATGACTACCCTACTAAGGCTCCCGTAGCCAAGCCAGGTCATCCCGGTCACTTGACCGACGCCCAACAGGCACAGGTTCATCAGTTACGTATGATGCTCGAGACCGAAGGCTATACTAAGCGACTGGATACCCTAACGTTGGTATGTGTTCTACAAAGCAATTGTGTTAAAGTGGCAGAAACTGCTATCACGATAGCTACATAGCTGCGGGGATTATACACTATGCTAACATATTCTTTGGGACCATATAGCTACGTTTCCTGCGAGCTCGAAAGTTTGATGTCAACTTAGCCAAGAAAATGTGAGCCTCCTCCGCCAGGGTTGGGAAGATATTCTAGAAATAGAAAGAGAAACGGTTTGAAATTGATCGACTAACCCTGGCTATAAAGGTTTGTCGACTGCGAAACTTGGCGGAAGACCATCACATACGCTGGGCAACCCCTAAAGATCGATGGTAAGACCTACAGCCTCGACGAGGAGATAAGCGAGTGGGACAAGGACGGATCCTTCAAGAAGAAGATCTCCAAGTATTACCCTCAGTACTACCACAAGACGGACAAGGTACGGAAATCCTCCCCTCGCTATAGAGGGAACTAGTTCCCATGCTTACATGTTTTTCACCTCAGGATGGACGACCGGTCTACATCGAACAGCTTGGAAAAATTGACATCGTTGCCATGAAGAACGAGGGTCTCGAGTACGAGCACATGTTGGTCAACTTGGCCGTCGAGTACGAGAAGATGGCAGACCCCCGATTGCCAGCTTGCTCGCGCAAGGCCGGCCAGCTGCTCGAAACATCGTGCACTATCATGGACTTCAACGGTGTCGGTTTCGGCAACGCGCGTCAGGTCTTCGGGTATATCCAGGAAGCATCTGGCATGAGCCAGAACTACTACCCGGAGCGTCTAGGTCGCATGTACCTCATCAACACCAACTGGCTCTTCACCGGTGTCTGGCGTATGATCCGGCCTCTTCTAGACCCTGTCACCGTTGAGAAGATTCACGTCCTAGGCGGTAACTACCAGAAGGAGCTCCTAGGCCAGATCCCCGCCGAGAACCTCCCCAAGGAGTTTGGCGGTACTTGCCAATGCGAGGGTGGCTGCGAGTTCAGCAACCAGGGTCCTTGGTGCGATGCCGAATTCGCTAAGCCCGCCTGGTGGGAAAAGAAGGGCGATACTATTGAGAACAAGCCGTCGGAAATCGTTAGCGGTGAAGCTGCTGCCGCTACTGGTGCTGATGTCACTCTGGAAGGTGCTGAGGCCAAGGCCCCCGCGCCAGCTGCTGCGTAGATAAAGACCTCAGGTTCGAATTGTATACAAAGGGGAAGCATAAACCAAGGTGAAGCGGGGAGTCGAGTCAGGCTATTCAGATAGACAGGACTAACAAGGCCCCTCGAGGAAAAGGCCGCGGACGTTTTTATTCGATCCCGATGATCTTTCATGCCCGGGCAAAATCTTATAAACGTCAGTTTTTACCTGTGGGCAAGTCACCCTATCGTGGGTACCATGTGGCCATCTTTTCTACAAAATTGTTAGGCATTTCAGACACTGATATGATATATTTGCATTTCCCCCAATCTGCTTGCTTGATTTTATGATCCTATAATGTCTCTTGAGAAGTAGCCTTCATGGTGACCGTATTAGTCTTGATCCCGGGTCTACATCGTACAATATCTAAAGCACTATTCAAACGTGATACCTCCCGAATTTGTAATCCAGATTCACTAAATCTAATGTACAGGATCCGGGTCTAAGGTTATCAAATAATTTATTTCCTTATGCTTGTAGTCGAATAAGTTTACCCGTAGTAACATCGTAGTTATCCCCTAGACAGGCACACGACCTAGGTAGACTCGACATTCCGTGAATTCACCGAGCCACCGCCTCTTTCTAATTGCAATCCCCGGTCTCTCATCCTAAAGTTTCAGTATTTAGGTAGCATAGTGTACATCCTACCATCTTCCCAGCAAGCCCCCCGCCTCCCTGCCCCCTTTCTTCCCGCACAGACAAAGCCCCACAGCCTCACCGCTCCGTAACAACGTACTCCCCCGCGCTCCTCGCCCTCTCCATGCGCGCCACCACCGACGGCATCTCGCGCTTCAGCTTGCCCAGCCCCGCCACCGCGTCCTCGTAGCTGCCCTCGATCTCATCTTGCCTATCCAGCGGCTTCCGCACTTCTTCGAACAATGTACTACTGCTACCGTCACCCGCGGAGGTAGAGGTAGGGTTAGAGGTAGAAGCAGAGACGCGCTCGTTAGCCGCACCGAGGGCCTGCTCGTCGTCGACGACGGACTTCCGCGCGGCTTCGGCCCAGGCCTGGGCGGCGGCGGCGGGCACGGACTTCTTCAGCGCGGCGATGTCGCGCAGCAGGTCCTCCTCCTCGCGGCTCAGATCCTCGACGCGCTCGCGCTTGCGGCCGTCGAAGGGCTCGAAGACCTCCTCGGGCTGGAGGGCGGCGGAGGACGGGTCCCCCGAGAGGAAGTGTGATGCGTTTACTGGCAGACCGTTGATGCTGAGGTTGGGGGAGGCGAGCGTGAAGGTCTTGGTTATGTACTGCGGGGTTTGTTAGTTGTGCTGTTTAGGGGACGATGAAACGGATGTTTCCTAGGTAATAAACGGTATCCAAATATATAAAATAAAAGGTCAAGCATAAAACAAAATCGGAGCATGAGATTCAAACAGCATAAAAAAGACAGACTAAGCAGAAATAAAGACAAAAAAAAACATACAACACCAGGTATTCGCTGGTCGTCACCGACCCAACTACTAATCCGGCGGTATCCAGCTTATCTATGGGAGAGCGGACGGGATCCCGAGTTTTCTAGATCCTTTGGTCGTATGTGGAATTTGGAGACACTAATGCCGATTATATACCAACATTGCCACGGTACCTCCACTCGCCGCAAATTGACTGGGCAAATATTATGCATACTCCAAATCGCCATAGCCATAGCCATAGCCGTGTATGCAGCAAAGCAGACGCACTTGCGTATCCCCAAAGTCGATATCAATTGGACCAAGCAAAAAGGCGTAATTGCAACAGCAGTGCCAAATTCGAAGAAAAGAAAGAAAAAAATGGGGAAGGGGGAAGAGAATAACAAAACACATACTTCATTAACAAGCTCCTCGATCCTAGTCCGCAGCTCATCTCCCTCGCCGCCCGCCGCCCCGTCCACGGGCGGGAAGGCCTCGTCGAGGCGCGCGGCGGCGGCGCGTCGCACGTTGGCCAGCAGGTACGCGAGGTCGTCGGGCGCTTGGAGCTCGATCTTGCGGTGGCCTTCCATCGCCTCTGCCCAGCTGCTCGATTGATGCGTGGAAGTGAGTCCTGATATATATGCACCTCGAAGCGCCCCCTGTTAGAAAAAGTTGGCGAGCGGAATTGAGCTGCGAGGACTGGGGGCTAATAGTGATGCGCGTGTGATGCGACCCTTCAATATCTAGGTAGGTACCTAGGTAAGTCCTGAAAATATTCCTCGTTTTGTCCGGTTCGTTGAAGTTGATTGGCCGGTCGGCTGGTTTGATTGGTTATGATGTAAAGACTTGGAATTCTTCGATGATGGATCGCAAGCTGTTGACTTTGGATTGTTGACTTAGCGCTTGGAGGGGCAATTCCGCTTTTCGTATAGTTGCATGTTATTTCTATATGCGAATTTGGTAACCACTTCGACAACTACGCCCTCACTTGACGAATTAATGAACTCATCTGGGTATGTTTAACTTGTAATTAACTTAGGTCTTATATTTTCTATTTTTCGTAATGATAGCCGTATCTGATAGGGAAGTTCCGATATAATGATATCAAATAATGACAGACTTCGAGTAAAAGTATTTGTGTTAACACAAGCCCCTGTATTTTATATGTAGGAACTTCTAAATGCACACTTGCTCGTTTAAACTTAGAGAACGTTACAATATAAGTGTTTCATTTATTTATTTTATCGTTGGTTTTGAATATCTATATTCGGTCAAGTTAAACTTCTTAATCTTCTCGAGTGTCTTCGACACGGCTATTTCTAATGGAGCCCTGTGCCCAGTACCATCCACGCCCACTCGTAGGGAATAATTACCTGGAAGCAACCTTATAAGCTAGTCGAATAGGAATTACCTACAGGAATTACTTAAGTAGGTAGGTACCTAGTTGGACTGATTTAGAATTCCATACTGAATTCGGTTACGTTGCGCCTTCTCCTTCTTCGGTATGAGGTCTTACGTTGTAGTCAAAGGCTAGATCCGTGACTTTCTAGTATCTGGACCCTGGAGTTCGTGACTGTCTCCCAGGTCTAATGTTTCTAATTTTGGAACTCCCGAGAGGCTACGCTTTTCCGTCGCCCTTCTCCAGCAAGTATATATCGACTACCTCATCATCTTCGCCCAGCTTCGGTAGTGGAATAGATTTAAGAACACTGTATCGCCATTCATCAGCTTTCAATAATCCAAACAAGGCCTTCTCAGACGAATGGCGCGGCTTCGTTGCTAGGATGACCGAGGTCTTGGTATCCTTTTGGTTTTCAGAATGCTTGAGGTTTGCTGTGTGAAGCGCGCTCAGTGTTCCGATAAGCGCTGGCAAAGAGTCGACGTTATAAGTGCAGTCACTGAGGACCACTAGATCCCATAGCCGAGCAGAACATAGTGGCCCAAACTGTCCATGTCTGCCCTCGTCCCAATCTAGATTCTCGTACTGGAGTGCCACCAGAGAACCAGTAGTACGTAGTCGTGGGAGCACCGCTTCCGCTCTCGAGATATTCGACATCGCGCGCTCTTCTGCCTCTACAAGGTCCGTCAGCAACACGGTAGCCTCACTAAGTGTCCGGCCCTGAATAACGGCAGCCTTCTCAATAATGAGCGCTAACGTGATCCCAAGGATACCGACCCCACTGCCAAGCTCTATGGCGCTAAAAGTATCCCTCTTCATAGGCAAGATATCGCGGATACCTTCGTTAGTACAGCACGCATCCGCTATAAACGAGGCTGTCACTACGCCTGCGTCCCATATATGACGTGCGATGCTCTCGCCAATATCCTCTTCCAATTCGAGGTTGAGTTGATTCTCGTGTTGAGAATGAGTGTTTAGTTGAAGCGTTCGTAGGGAAACCGGCGAGCAGACACCCTTCACTATCTCCACGGACACCGGCATGATGAGCCCCTGACCGGCGGATGAGCTTTCAGCGGCGCGCCATGGAAGCACATCGTTACTTCCCATCGTCCCTAATGGAAGAGACTGGGTAGCAGGATGTATCTTGATGCTGCACGTGACATCGTCCCTTTTCAGACACGCATTCACTGGAACTTTGATGTTGAGAACCCGCAAGCCCGAAGTCCATCTAACCGGCTGATCCGTCTTTAGAATAACGGACTGACCCACCGGGTCATCGGCCGACACGATTAAATCGACAGGCTTGTCCGGGGACAGGAATGAGTCACCCAAGTCCGTGGTGATGGTAATAAGAAGCGAGATGATTGAGTTCCTCCCATCGAGCTTCGCCGGACGCAGCAGGCGGATGTAATGCATCGTGACACAACACGATCAGCACGACTCTTGGATAGGTTCGAATTTTTTCTTTTGTTTGTCAACTGCGGCTGGCCACGTGCATTTTCCTGCCCAATCCCGAAAAAATGCGTTCGAATGGGAGCCTTCACCGCTCAGCTGCTTCGACCTAACATCGACGCACATATAGGATCGATCGATCCACTTCGGCCTTCGTGTTGGGTCGAGGCTGACTTTTGGGCACACAAATGTGTGTTTGCGTATTTTTTTATTTAAATATTTCAATATTGGAAGTCGGGAAGTGGGGTCGAAGAGGTTGGTTATTGGCCTATCGGAGTTTAGCATTTCTTGCCCTGCCTTTATATACACAGATGTGTGCCAGCCGCAATCTCTAGGTAGGTACCTACTAATGTTCCTTCAATATTCCGAATGACGACTGAATAAAGTAACCGGGTAGATCTCCCGTTAGCAAACATAGGTACTCCTTACATACCTACCTATGTACCTACCAAGTGCTCAAATATTAAGAGCTCGCTCACCTTGCAACCCCGGTTAGTGCCCGGATGCGCTAACAATACGATAGTTACTTGAACTACTACATAGTAGACTGCCTAGATGTGAGCACTGTATACTAAAGCTTTAGTCTAACGCTAACATGACATGTGCCGATTTGGGATGTCATGAACAGTTCGGTACGATGATCTCTCGAGGCGATAAGAAGATTTTGTGAGCGGTGGGAGATGCCCCCTGAATATTCATTGCTTGATACGATCTGCACGCGGAAACTTCATCTACCTGTACACGTGGCTATGAAACATCTTGATATTAACTCCCCTTTTATTGGAACGATCGCCACGAATGCATATGAATATTTCCGTGTCACTTCTCCATCAATTACCGCAGCCATCAATCGAAGACCGTTGATGAAACGAGCAGGTAAAAAAATTCCATATTCCCTTGTTGTCTGATATGTTATATCCACCACCTATTTGCACATTTACAGCCATCTCTTCAACGTTGATGATAACATCTCCTATACTGCCGCATCGAACTATATGTATGGTCGATACTCATTATGGCATAATACATATAAAAGAGGAAGCTTGTATTAGTTTACCCGTAAAGACATTGGCTCTATTGCGTCTACTGCAAGCGCACTAGCCGATAAAAGGTTGAGTTTCTTAATCCAACATTACTAGGTAGCTATTATATCCCAATGGGGTCCCAGCGCTAAACAGCCAAACTCAACCTGGTGGGGAGGATCCGATAACGCAATTCGTGGGGTAAAAAGTGGGATAATTAGTACCAGCACCTAAGGCCATGAACAATTGAAGTGGGATGTCTTTTACATATGACTGTTACACCGTGCGAATATCGGAACGACCTACATCATCTGCAAAATACATCCTAGATACATCCTCATATGCATATTTCGGTATCGCAAGAAATCGTCCAACGGATTGGTGCAAGCTTGAAGAATGAGACAAGGGAGAATATGTACGTACGTCCCTACGTACATACATAAAACCAGCATCAATCCATCAACCCATCTACACATACCTAAAGGTACCTAGGTATCTTACAATGCCGGTTCCGCTCCATCCCGTTGGGTTATTTGACTCTATCTAATCTCTGGGGCTCTCCGTCTAAGGTTTATGTATGGTCAGAACTGTGATATAGATAGTCGCAAACAAGAAACTTCATACCAAATAATTTGGGCTGACTTTTAAGTCGTCTCGTCTGTTCCTAGAAATCAAACGGCAAATCTTGATTCGCTATCGACTTTCGATTTCGCAATAGACTTCCAACCTCGGCATCCCACGTGGTGTTTCTCGAGCAGTGTTTCACTGCACTTACACTACACCTAGCCTTGTGATTCCTAGTTCGGCACAATATTTATTTGTTTATTATTTGTCGAATGTGCAAAATCTTACAATTAAACTTACATAGTTCATAGTCAGCACTCTAAGCATTACGGGAATTATGGGAATCATAGGAATCGTGGGAATTAGGCGGAATAGGTATCTTGAGAGATGGCAACGAGAGAAACAAGGTAGCAAATAATCATCGAGTCACCTGTAGAATATAGCTCGAGAATTGTGTGCAGTCTCTCTATTATGTATAAAGCTTCCCAGGGGGTAGTAGGACACCCTGTCTACCAACGAACAAAGCTCACTTCCTGTCGGAGTGGAAATAAGCAAAAAGGTGAGTAAAGAGTTGATTTGAATAGAACAGGAATAGCAGGAACACCAGAGAATACCAACGCCGCAACCCCGGATCAAAGGCTTTCATGTAAACTCATGTAATCATACAGAATCCCACGAAAAACCCGCGAGAACTCCCGAGGCCCTCCTCTTGTGGTATAGGTCTTCCGTTGACCTCCCAAGGTAATAAATATCAATGTCCGTTAAAAATCGTTGCAATGCTATGATGTTGATCCCTTCCAAGCCACGCCGCACAATAGGAAATGTCGACATCAATATCCACAATCCATCCAGGGTAGTGTCATTCCGAATCCAGACGCCGAAGTGTTGTGAAAATGGCAAAGGTATTCTTGCGAGGGTTATGAGTGAGTATCTAGGAAGAAAAGACGATGCGGACTTCGACCGCGGCTGATTATTGAGGGGCAAATCTGCCCAACATTCCGCCACAGTATCGGTCTATTACGGTAACATCGCCTTAATCTCTTCGTCGCTGAGTCGAATCTCGTGTACGGGTTCTCGACGGTTTTCTAAGGGTACGTAGTCGCAGTCGACGTAAGAGGGGACGAAGAGTTCAGGGTTCCACGCAAAGCCCTGGCTTGAGGCAAGGTAGGAGATCTATAGTACACAGTATTAGTAAGACAGGCCTTACTAGACAGCGATCCGTCTGTAGTATTGATAGTGACATACCAATCGAGGTGCCCCATCCGGATCTCCAATGTTGATAACGGTGCACTCGTCCTTGCAGAAAGCAGAGCCTAAAGATAGCATGTCAGATTAATGCCTAGTTCAAGAGATGGGATGATGCAATCAAGAGTTCGTAGATAGGACAGTATGGGAAATAAGGAGGGGTTACAACATACTCAACAGACTCTGTCTACGCTGGTGTCCCGACCCTAGCTTCCGTGCGGATCGTTCTGGTGACGCAACACTGGAACTAGGGGTCTGTGGAGAGCTCGAATACGACGACGAGGATGAGCTGCCGCCGGCCTTGGGGGATTGATCATAGGCCGAGGAGGAGGAGCGGGCCGTCGGGATAGCAATTGTATTAGACGACATTGTCACGGACACGGGTTCGGATGCCTCTCTTCTTTAGTGAAGACCACAAATTAATTAGCAGCGGTGAGGTGAAGAGAGACAACTATTTAAACAGAGTGGTAATAAATAGACAGGTTAAACGCCGACAGAAGATAACAAGTGACGATGAGGTCAAAGAGCTAAGAAAGAAAGAGGAGATTATCTGATCTTCACGTCAGCGACTCCCTACTATGAGTGTACAGCGACCAAGGAGGTAGAAAGATGTGATGTTGAGAGAATTGATGATATGCACAAGATAAAAAAGGACGAAAGAGAAAGTTCAATGTTGAAGTCAGGTCAGGTGCTAAGACGCCGCTGAGAGCCTTAGGAGCTTAGGAGGGAATCTACTCCGTGCGTATCTGCTGCACAGTACATACAGATGTAGCAGATGTAGAGGTTGGACATGGACAACTTGCATCGATGCGGGATGGAACAGGCTGGATAATGTAATGCTGTGTGCTGCGCTGTGCTGTACCTTGGGCGTTATGTGCTGTACATATGGTACCGTAAGTAATAACTCAGCGGTAGTAGATGTAGTGAAGTGTGTAACCTGACTGCCTGACAATGTTATGTAGACCCCAAGTTATTATGAATTGAAGATGGCGATACCAGTGCTGTCTGTATGTATGTGAGGTACGCCACCATACATAAAGTGAGATTCCAAGGTCTAAGGGTTGTTGGGGAGAGACTCGATTGACATTGACCCAGTGCGAAAGACGGAGGGGGATGATGACACATCGGGAGTGTTGAACTAGGAGGGACCCTTGCGAACCTTTAACGCGTGATCGATCTTAATTGGCTTAAATACAAGACGGCCTGTTCCAATCCGGTTAGGACCTTTACACTGTGCTGGCTCCACTGTACCTGCCTGCAGCATTGAAGCCCCACAATGTACAGGCTGAGGTACCTACAGCCTCCTTTGTACGATGGGCACAATGGTGTACCCACGTATGTAAAGGATGCAAGAGGAATTAGTACAACGGCTTCTTCCTTACCTCTTTACCTCTTTGGATACCGTAATTCAAGGTACATGACTTGACCACCAGGCAGAGAACTAATGCAAGATACTCAAAAAGAGAAAGAGAGAAGAGAGAGAGGAGAGTACAATGCTTACCCCTTCAGGTACATACAAACGCTATCTACATATGTAAGAGCCGATGAGACCGTGAGATAATACATAGATCTAGGCCAAACGCAAGTCCAGTCGGGCGATGCCGGAAGATGATCTTCAGTAGGCTGGCTGGCTGGGACAGGATATTCTTTGAAATGATTGGCTGAGAGTCGTTCTATAATATGGGGTTTGTCGCCTTGGATTTGCAGTTATTCGCGAATAAATGACCAATCAAATAATGGTTATGCTGCTTTGATATCATTCAAGGCAATGCAGGTGCCGGCCATCTTAGAGCTAACAGTGGGGCTCAAAGTGGAGTTAAGTTTCCAGGAAGCCGGAAAAGCTATTAATCCTGTACTTTCCCTAAACGAATTAGCCCATCAACATGATCTTGGCAGGGCCCACAATTGAACGCTCAAGGCTGCAAGGCTGGCGTTGACATGGAAGCTGTAGGTAAGCAAGCTAAGCCGAAGCTGTGGCTGCTGTAAAGGGAAAACGTAACAACCATCAACTTCCATTCATCATCACATCATCCATTGATTTTTTCAACCTTCATCAACCGCCATCGCCAACAACCAATCTCGTAGTTATCTCCTATATTCCGAATCCATTACGATTACGCGCTCCAGATATTTGTTTTATTTTCCTTAGGCAAAATAATTCCAGCATCGGAGTCGCGAATATGGGTGATGTTCTCGTAGAAAATCCGGCCAACAACGTGGCACCGCATAACAAACCAATCCCGTCAACCATCCCGAATGTCGAGACAATCGAGGGTTTACCAGCGCAGGGTGGAGATGAGTACGCCGTATTAAAGAAACTGCAGAGGCACCTGGAATATATCCAACTGCAAGAAGAATACATCAAGGACGAGCAAAGGTAGGGATAGACATGGATGGAACGCGACACCAAGCCTCCGTTACCCCGTTATTTGCGTTGACCGTTGGGACTAACAGTTGGGCTTTACAGAAGTTTAAAACGCGAACTGGTTCGGGCGCAAGAAGAAATCAAGAGAATTCAGAGCGTTCCGCTAGTTATTGGCCAATTTATGGAAGCTATCGACCAAAAGTGAGTTTTACCGGCTGAGCCAAATTTTGTACAACTCTATTGCCACAGAATCTAATTTGTTTCCAATAGCACCGGAATAGTCCAATCTAGTACAGGGTCTAACTACGTCGTCCGGATCTTGTCCACCCTAGACCGCGAGAAGCTAAAGCCCTCGTCCTCCGTCGCCCTGCACCGCCATTCCAATGCCCTCGTCGACATCCTCCCTCCGGAGGCCGACTCCTCCATCGCCATGCTTGGCGCTGACGAGAAGCCCGACGTAACATATGCCGATGTTGGTGGTCTGGACATGCAGAAGCAGGAGATCCGCGAAGCCGTCGAGCTGCCCTTGACACACTTCGACCTATACAAGCAAATCGGTATCGACCCGCCTCGCGGTGTGCTCCTTTACGGCCCTCCCGGAACGGGAAAGACTATGCTTGTAAAGGCCGTTGCCAACTCCACCACCGCCAACTTCATCCGCGTCGTCGGCTCCGAGTTCGTTCAGAAGTACCTCGGTGAGGGTCCTCGCATGGTCCGAGACGTCTTCCGTATGGCCCGCGAGAATTCCCCCGCCATCATCTTCATCGACGAGATTGACGCCATCGCTACCAAGCGTTTCGACGCCCAGACCGGTGCCGATCGTGAAGTCCAGCGTATTTTGCTAGAGTTGCTCAACCAGATGGACGGTTTCGACCAGACCTCCAACGTCAAGGTCATCATGGCCACGAACCGAGCCGACACCCTCGACCCTGCTCTCTTACGTCCCGGTCGTCTCGACCGAAAGATCGAGTTCCCCAGCCTGCGCGACCGCCGCGAACGTCGTCTTATTTTTTCGACCATCGCGAGCAAGATGAGCCTCGCCCCTGAAGTCGACCTGGATAGTCTGATTGTCCGTAACGACCCCCTCTCCGGTGCTGTTATCGCTGCTATCATGCAAGAGGCCGGTCTCCGCGCCGTTCGCAAGAACAGATACAACATCATCCAGGTCGATCTCGAGGATGCGTACTCTAGCCAGGTCAAGGGAACCAGTGACGAGAACAAGTTCGACTTCTACAAGTAAACGAAGGAAACACCTCGATTTGGCTTGGTTGGGGAGTGGCTCATGACTTGGATTCGAGGAACGGGAGAGAGAAAGAAGAGGTTCTACGACTGGACGCACTTCAAGTTCGCTCTTACGTTGCGATAGGGGGCTTGGTGGAATAGAGGCGACCCCTTACGATTACGACGGGGGCTAGCCAAGGTGTATAACTGTACCATCATATCAATACAAAGGGACTAATCATGAGTTTACTTTTGCGCAACGTGATTTATACATGGCCACGAAACTTGCATGTGATTATAAATTTGTAGTAATGACTTTCATTTATCTAGCTATATCCCATCTCTATCTATGATGGTTCTTTCCTATTCCATCTATGATTGAAGTTGGAAGTTCAAGTCCCCGCCGTCCCTCGTCGTCCAGTCGTTTCTTTGAGTTGCCTTGGCCAATCCCATCTACCGTCCCTCTATATGGCCTTGCGCTTCCCTCCGGTAATGCATTGCCCACCCCTGAACCTTTTTCTTTTGTGCGCCCTTTTTAAATACGCCATACATTTCACCTAGACCCTCTGAGAATTTGACACGTCCTCAAGCGCAGACCCGTTATCGAAAAAGAAAAAAAAACGGCAAACCAATAACGGAATAGAATATGCAATAGTAATACATGGGGGTATCTTCCTCGAGGCTCAAGGAGAAAAAAAAAGACGAAAAAAAAAACACTTAAGTGCCAACGGAAGGGGAGGGCAGAGGTTGCTTCAACTCGACGTGTGGGTATCATAATGCCAAGGGTCCCGTGGGGGAACCACCATGACCAACGACTGAGGAATTTGCAAAGAAATCCAAGGACGCTTGCTGGGGTATTTCATCCGTTCAAACAAACAAGGTATATTCTCCGTCGATACGTCTCCGGTTCCTTAGTTGGATGCAGTAAGCTGACCAGCTGTTGTGCTGTCTCGCAAGATTCATGTAAACATTGCCGTGGATCAGGTTTTTGTGTCATATAACCACGGCCGGCCACGTTCATGAGGAGAGAACGACGCCCAACTCCAACAATAGTTGCACGAAACGTGTATGCAACTCGATGAAGAAGTCAGGAAGGCCCACTAGCTCTGCAAGTCCGCGTGCCTTAGGCGCAAATCCACCGGGACCCATAGACCCACCCATGCGTTGCACGAAGCCGCCGCGGCCACCACCAGTAAGGAAGCTGCTTGTGTCGTTCGCCCTCTCTCTTGCTCGATCCCGGTCCAGGTTTGATCCACCAAATCCACCCCCGAGACCCAGTCCAATACCACTATCACGTGGGCCATCGCGACCAAATCCAGTTTGGCTATACGCCGCATTCAGCGCGGCAACGGGGCTGTTGGCCTCCTCGCGTTCGCGCTCTCGTTCGGCTTCTACTTCGGCAAGTTCTTGGATCCAGTTTACCAGATCTCGGAAAGCGGCGGATATGAAACTAAATGTTTTCATGGCAAGGCGCTCACGGTGCGTACTAAGCGCCAGAAACGCGTAAACCCTCTTTCGGCCGCGGGCGTGTACATCCGGAATTCTAAATATGTACGCGGTCGTGTAGCCTGCAAGGGGGTCGCCAAAAAAGATTGGTCCGCCATTCGCTGCAGACTGTGGGTTCGGCGCCGCGGTGATATAGCCTGGCCCGTGATTGAACGGCACAGATGGGAACGGGGGCGGGATGCCAGATATCGGCGATGAGAGTGATGGACCTTGCTGCGATGTTTCCGGTCGCCGGGGAAGTGTCTCGAACGAGAGGGTCCGTAGACACGAGGCACGGACTATAGAGTATGTAGTCGGGACGACTGGCTCATGAGTTGATGTGTAGTCAAGATAGTGTGTATGTTGCGCTACACTAGATCTGGATGAGACGCTCGAATGCGATGTCGATGTAGTCGGCCGGCGTCGCGAAGCAGAGCGTTTGGTATGGTCTCCAGGTAAAATATCCTCTTCCGCATCAGAAGGATATGAAGATTGCGGGTTCGAACTTGGCGGACTAAACTCGCCATTGCCTCCGTAGACCCGAGCATACGGAGCGCGTGTGCGCAATATAGGACCTCGCTGATCAGATTTGGAGTCTGCCGTTGTACTTGTGCCCTCGTCCTTCCCGCTCTTCGAGTCCTGTCTCTTGGGAAGCGTAAGAGCGCAGTTCTGGCATGGGTTTGCTCGCTTCGTGACATAGTCGTCGTAGGTTCGGCGAAAACTCGAGTCGCGCCGTAGGTTAGCTTTGCCGTTTGCTTCAGCGAAGCCGTCGGGCGCATTTCGGGGACTTTGGGGAGGCGTCTGAATAGCCGGCGTCGTAAGAGATGCAGCAGTAACAGAGTGAGCCGAGCCGCCGGGGCCGAGTTTCGACGCTCGAAGTAACGATGCGCGATGCATCTGCGCTTCGTACTCAGTCGCTGAGCTAGATGAACTGCGCGGAGATCCGAGTGTCATTTTTCTTAAAGAATCGGTAACAGTAGTCTGCGCGCCATGAGCTGCAGCACTCGTTTGCGGTCGTACTGGGTCGGATGTTTCATCGCAGCATTGCCCGCATGGCACTGGCAGGCCTTCGGTAACCATCAGAGGTGTCGGTCCATGCAAATCGCAGTAATGCGCCAGACATAGCTGGATATGGGTTAGTAAAGGCAATATTGCCGGCTTTGGAGATACCGTCATGGTCGGCCAAGATATATTCGAACACAGATGACTTGGTAGAACACACGTGCTAAAATAGAATATCGGAATCGAATTATGGTGAAGCACTGGCAACGCCCGGGCAGGCCATAATAAGTTGATCAAGAGTGGGGGTCAGGTTCACTAGAAGGAGTCGGTCTGGGGGCCAAGGGAGGGTAGGAGATGAGTAAGTTTTAAAAGACAAACAGGAAGGAGGCGGAAAGTTTCGCAAGGCAATGCTTATGAGTGTGAAAACGTCACCGTCGCGCAAGGGGGGATTGCAAGGTAAGTCTAATTTCAAGTTGGCAACTTGGGCATCTGCGACAATCATAGCACCCGTACCAATCACGGTCGACAGTTGGCTGACTTGGGGCGTAGCGGCACATCGCTTCGCTCCGTGCCGTCGCGATGGTAATAGGGGGGACCGTCCAACATAAGCAGTCAAAGCAAGTAAGACCTGGGGGGCTAGGGGGGGCTGATGAGAGATGAGGGAGTGTGGGGGACACGAGGCTTCTAGGATGGTCTGGAAAGGCGAGGCGGTGAAGGGATTCGACCAGGAAGCTAGAGGGGACCGGGAGGATGAATGGATAGGAATGGTGGGAGCAAGAGGGTGTGGGACACACACATGTGTTCAAAGAAAGAGGCAAACCAAAGCCCTAAAAAGCTAAGGTATGCAGGTCAGACTAGTGGTAAACGGGATTTGTATCTAAGCTCTCCCAGTTTCTGTGCGTAAAAGTAAATTGGGGGGTTTTTTAGAGAGAGCTGACAAGACGCGTGACGCGACCATAGACTCAGAATAACCATTGGGTTTTGATGTTCTGGTATTCTGATGATCTGACTAGTCACGATGCAACATGGAAAAGGGGGCAGAGGGAATAAAAATAAAATAAAGAGGGAAAAAAGAAGAAGAAAGGTAGAAGATGACGACTTTACTTACTATGGACGTCATGACGCTTCCAACAGCACACAGCTGCTGTTTGTGGAGCGTTGCACCGCGGGGTTGTTCGACTTCAAGAGCGAACCAGTGTAGGTGAACCCAGCAAACCCAGTGAACCCAGTACCAATGAAGAGAGCAGAGGGCCAATGAAGTGACCCCCAAATATTCCAATCTCCCTCCCACGCGCGTCCCGCGTTCTGGCCTTGTTCCCGTCTCTTTTATCCAACCTTGGAAGGCGGCCAAGCAGGGACCTTTTGTAGGATACTCAAAAGTATTATCTCATTAGAAAAAGAACGATAGGGCACCAACACGGGCTGGTAGGTCGGGCTCTCTCTTTTCTTCTCTCAGATCCCCCCCCTGCGCCCACGGTTGCGTATGCGGCTGCGTCTGCGTCGGTGTTATCCAGTTCCAGGAAAGCGATGCGAAACGCGAAATGCGGAATGGGTTGTGCAGTCAATCACGAGCCACAATCCAAGTAAATTCGGATCAGGATGACAAGACAGCAAATATGTCACCAATCGGCTCTTAGTCCTGTAATATTGATCCTTGTGTTTCGTTCTGGTTGGCTCACTTTTCCCAGGGCGGTCGCAAAGGAAGCCTCTCGCGGATTGGAGGGAAAAGAAATAGCGCTAAATAACTGCTGCGAAGCTGACCTCTAACTACCTAGGTACCTAGGTAGGTAGGTTGTGTGATGGCGGGGATCTAGGTGAAGCAGGTTATGGTAGGTGATCATGCGCGGAAAGGATGCCGGATGCTGGATGTTGGATTAGGTACTGAATACTGCAAAGGATCGTGACAGCACTGCAGGTCGTGATGAACAGGTTGTACTGGAGAACTCTAAAAACAGCGATATTGTTAGCTACTAGGTAAGGGATTCCTTAGGTGTAGAACATTAATTAACGAGGAGGAATGGTTAGGGCATTCGAACTTTGAAGTTGAATAACCTCATGCAGGTTGTAAGTTCCAAGGTTGCATCCAAAGCTGTGCCTAAGGTTGTAATTGAATAACCTCGTGGCTAACCCATCAAAATTTTGAAACCTTCAAGGTTGCTGTGTAGGTACTAGGTAGGTATGAGGTAGTTGGTATAGAAGTTGACAGGTACGACGTACTTACCTAGGTAATATTATGATGTTGTCGGTATTACGATTGTTGCAGTTGCTTCTTTCTTTCCTTCGAACCCTTGGAACCTTAAGGAATGCCACGATGAGGCAGGTAAGATCACAACCTTGGAACCTACCTACAAGGTAGGAAGAATTGAAGGAAACTACACCCTAACGCTGAATATCGCACATATCCCTTCTTATAAATTATTTTTCCTCCTTCTTTCAATGTTCCTTATTTCCTTTTCGATCAACGAAGTTGGCCTATGGTCGAAATTGAGGGTATTTCGTATGTAAATATTATTTTTAACTCCCTGCCAACGGCAACCAGTTCGTAAAAGTTGACTCGGATTTTATTGCCAATGGGGTTCTCTGCCTTTTTAATCATGTATTACGACCGTTTTCTCGCTGATCCAGAAGCAGACCTAGCCGATTAAGAGGGACCGCTACGACGTGGTACTGCCGGGACCTGGGTCTTTGGTTGCGGAGGGAAGATTCGCTGGGTGGTCGATACCACCTCAATCGCCTTAGTTTCGCGTTCCCGGATGCCCCAGCCGGTAGGGGTGGCCTTCTAGAAGAACCACTAGAATCGCAATGCAGTACTGGGCTGGCTAGGAACACCTAAGTAGTCGTAGTATGCAGATGTGGGACTGCCACACCGACGAGACGGTGCTCACCTATTATTAACCAGGTTCTTCGGCCCACTTGTCGCGTGTCGGTCTTGACCGGGGTTGCGACAATTCAGTCAGAAGGCCAGTCTGGGCAGGATTCCCCTCGTTATCCGCTATCCTAATTGTTGGATACACGAGGATGGGAACCAGAAATAGACGTATTCTCTACCCCCGAATATATTCGCTCGAGTGAGTTTGATTTGTGTAAGCGAAACAACCGAATCTTCGAACCAGCTGTTGTCGTCCAAGAATTAGTCAGTCTATGTTGACCCAGTTGTCTAGGGCTGTTGAGTTATTACGTATTTGCGTACCAATTACCGTGTGTGCAGAAGTTTGCCGACCGTGTTGGGACAAGCCGGAACAGATCTCGGTCGAATTCTATGTACTTGGCACAAAGATATTTTTATAATATGGGGACTCAAGGAGTTTGCCGGCAAGTTGAAACTCAGGGTCCTGACTCGAAAAATCTCTAAAGAGCATGTGAAGAGAACAAACTCGACTTAGAAGTTAAGACTTAACAAACACCCCATACCATGTCCGTGGCTGGGCGGAACGGAGATATTATATCACACACCTCCAGTTGCGCCAACGTAGACTAGGTTTTGAGCGAAAACTGATCTTGTATAGGTATTCAGCGTCGGGCAATATAACAAACACAGGGAACATCGTCGGGTGTCGCATCGTGAATATCTACCAGGACTATAACCGTTAATTCTAATTGGACAATTCATCCTGGCCGTCGGATATCGTCCCCCTGCTTTACTTGGGTACCATCTACTGTGTAGCGTCATCGCTGTCCAGGGAGAGGGTACCTCGCATACCAAATACCAAAGCGCATGGGAGTATACGATCTAGGTCCTGAGTGATGGTAAACCCTGGGGAATGGGGGATGTTAAGTCGGAGCATCTCCCTGTCCACGACAGGGAATTCGGAGTCAAGGTTAAGTATCAAACCACTCAAACAGGAAAGCAACTAAGCAACTCCGGATCGTGGTCAACGATTACTGCAGACATTTCCAACCTCCTTTTTCGTCAGAGTTTGTTCCAGGGGCACCACCATGAAGAAAATATGCCGCAGAAGTTCGATATTTCCAGGCCCCTTATGGTCAGATACGTACCACCTCATTGGTATCCCAATCAATAAATTCAATTTGCTCGGCAAATCGGAATAGAGCAATAGATCTCAACGTGAGATTTTTACAACCTTCACAGATGTCAGCATGTCAATAAAAAGGCTTGGCAAAGTTGGTAACAATTTCCGAGCTTCTGTAAACTGGCAGCTTAGCTGTCGTCTCACGATACACCAGTTATTATCGTACTACCCGTAAGCATGCATACAGCTTTAGACTTATCATATTCTTACGGATCATTACAGAAACTCGCCGTCATCTTGGTTCCTTACCTCCTCTATCATTACATCACCTTATCTAGACTCCAACTAATTTATTAAGCGAGTCTGCTACCACCTAGACGTACATGCACGTACATGCACATATTTCCGTGCATGTCAGACCCTTCACATGCTTCTCATACATCCCATGCTTTCTATAATCAGCAGGAACCCCTTTGGTTAATTAATTACCCGTGCAGCTTCGAGAGACATCAACTGCCGTTACTATTACTACTGTATCGCATCAAGCAGCAACCATCAACCGTTTTTAAAGTGACAGCGTACCCGACACTCTGACATACATGAACCGACACACCTCTTGTTTAGCTCCTAGATTCCATGCGCTAGGAATATATTCCATCGCCAGAAATAGCTCGACTAATTCCAATTCTCGGGATGTTCGGGAATACCGCACATTCTACTAGGTAATAGGTATTCAGGGCATAAGTTATCATCGGTGTATCTTTTTACTATTTTCATGTCGACAATGACACATACCTAGACTTCTACGCGGGGCCTTGGGATCGTGGGGATTTCCCCGGTTTCTACTATCCAACATATCATTGCCTATCTACTGTAGCGGATAATCGATATCTCTTCAGTGGCCTTATTAAACGGTCCGTTTTCATTGGTTTGCGCCGGTTCTCATTTCACCCCCAGGGCTCTCCTCATTTATTACATGGATTGATATTCTAGCGTCCGAGGTGTCGCCCTCACCTCTCCGCAACCGACCGTTCACCGGTTTCTAAAGCGCTCAGCCCAGTGCCAGAAATGGTTTGATCGATGTGACTTCGCCGGATGAACGTGCCCGTGCATTCCCAGATCGGCGCATGGCCCCTCAGGGATCCGGGATTCTAATCTCGCTCGTCTGTCTTTCTTGCATGGTAACCCCGAACCAGCGAACCCAGAGTGTTGGATCATTGGAACGATTCTCACATGCCTGTATGGTAGTAGTGACGTACCACTGAAGTGCATCATAAGTTATAACCATCCAATACAAAATAGCCGACTCGCCGTCTTAACTTCAAGGGTCGTCACTCTCAGTTCTGCTTAGCAAGTAAAAGGTGAAATTATCAATACGTTGAGTTCGGTTAATTATTTCGCCTAAGATTCATCTCATGTCAACCCGGCCGTTGTTAAGAGCTCTTTGAGCAAACTCCAAGGCTTCACCAAGTCCGGGGTGCGTCAAGCATCAAGCAATGCACACGTGGGCATCCACGGGATACGATGTAACGATCGCGTTCGGAAGGAGAGTTTCAGTAACCAGACGCATGTTTCTCGCTTCAGGTCTATTTTCGAGTATGTACTCCATATAGGTTTGTATCATGTGCTTTATGTAGCGTAAGACTGACTTGACCTGCATAACGAGCCGTCCCGTTCCGTTGTGACGCGTAGGCCGAATAGGCCCTCTCGTTCGTCCTTACTATCGCGGATAGTCGCAGAGGCCATTCCCACCGCGTGCGTACCCTTACGCCCGTACATTTTAACTATAATCTACGACGCGGCTCGATGCATTCGCCTATGCACGTCTCCCGCCCGTTTCCACTATGTGCTCCAGGTTTTCATAATCACCTGCTAAAGACGGGATGATTTTCAAGCGGCATTAAAACTAGCACCTTCTATTCCGGGTCTTTGGGTTTCTTCTATGTCCTCGGTCCGTATGTTCAGGGACCTTAAACAACCGACCTCAGCCGGTTCGGTTTCTAATCCCGCAATCTCCGCCCGCTTTGATATCCAACCCCCGGTTCTTAGACTTCGGTCAAGATTCAGATCGGACGGACCAACAATTACATTTTAGAACTAGCGGCGCACTTCATCCAATGACGTCGTGCGTATTTGAATCATCCCGTCACCAACGTTGCCTCCAATGGACACCTCGAACAACTCCAAAATTCCTTACTACTCTGGCTATTTAGCCTGAAATATGCATGGGCTATGGGGACGACGAATCTGGAAACATCCATGTGCCATAACCTCTATCTGTCCGGTGGAGTATAATCTCGACTGCATCGGACGCACCCTTTAAGGACATGATTACGTATCAAATTACGAAACACTTTTCTTTTAGGAAACAACATGACGAATTAGGAACGCTCCAAGTTGCGGTTTGGCTAATTTAGGATGTTATAGAACTGTCAGGGGTGCTTAATGCACGTCAAATATAACTCCCTGGAGTATAGACGTCAGAAGGTCAAATTATAGTCCCTTTCCTAGACCTCAATGCTAGGATTTTCTAGCATGGGGATAACAATTTTGGCTTCTCATAAAAACCTAGAGTATTAATTTCAAGCTTCGTACACTAAGCTCGCTTCATGAACCCAAATTGAGCACCTTGGCTTGGATCTTCCTGGTAACCACCGGTCTGCTTCCAATGGCGCTTTAATAATCGAGTGGCGTTTCAGGCATTCATCGTCCCTTTCGCTCTTCTTGCTTCCGCTTACTTGAAATAGGAAACGTGGTTACGAAGCATCGTGAGTCGGGGCATTGTAGTAAGATTAAAATGGTTGAAAGTGTTTGGGCCAGCATCTGAACTTTGGTCGTATTATGTCTCAGTCACCTAGGGCCTCCATGGCATGTCAAGCTACCTACTATCCAGCTTACTCCGTGTGCTAAATAGATTAGCATATTGTTTACTTCTCCAACAACAGCGTTTAGCTCCCCATCGAGGTGTGAAAGTAAACATTCAGAATATTACTTGTCAGGGGATAGAAGTGACGGCTAGACGTGTCAAAACAATGTGAAAGATAACAGAGAGGTTCGCTTTTCCTAGCTGATAATTAGTATGATGAATAGACTACTACTTACCTAGTTATGCCTAGCCTCTAACGTAGATTGCACTTTATCTGGAATTGCTTCAAAAGGTGCCTACTTCACGACAACAGTATTGGAAGTAAGTAGCGGAGCTTCGAATTTTTCGATCATGATAGTCGGTTCTATAATAACGCAATGACATTAAAGAAGTATTTAATTAAGTTTAACCTGAGTAATTATACGGATTTTGGCTGTTGGTGGCTTAAATATTTAAGTTCAGTTTTCTTGAAAGCTTTCGAGAAAATTTCAACTAACTTAATGCTTTTCTTATATCTCCGCAGATTTTAATCGTCAGTTACATCGGCATTATTAAACTGGTAACTGTTTATTAATTAAAATATTACATTAATTATTCCCGACTTGGTGACTTAAGCGAGTAGGTAGGTAGCTTCCCAAGACTTTCTTATTCTTTTAACAAACCTTGATTCTTATAATCCATTAACTAACTGCCTAAACAGTTGACTAAATTGATTGGACAATAAAAGAATGTTATACTCAAATAAACTTATATACTATTATTTCTCATGAAAGGGTTAAGGGATTATAGATGGAAGTAAGAAATAGAAAGCATGACTGGGTACTAACCGCACTTTATTGGTCTTATAGCAAATTAAAAGACACTGAGGTTTATCGACACTACTGATACTGTTTACTAACCTAGGCATATACAGTTGGTATTCAAAGTATCAATATATACACGAATGGTTGCTTGGCCCGCAGAAGTGAAGAGCATAAACTTATACACCACCACCGAACACCACGTACCTTCCGCTCCCACCACCACGCCCCCTGAAATCGAGCTAATTGACCAAGGGTACCTAAATAACAAGAAAGTCGAGCAAAGGCCGAAGAGGTAAAACTGATTCTAGCTGACCTCTAGTCTAACAAGCCGCAACAGTGGAGAACTTGCAGTTATTGCTAGGACCGGAGCCGATCTTCTTGGGCTCATTGCCAGGCGTGGTACCCTCATACTCCTTAAAAGTCTGTCAGCAAGCTATTTCTCATTTTGCCCTAGGTGCTTAGACCACCAAATCATCGCGGCAATATAGTAACGGTATATACTTACAACACAGATATCTTTAACAGAAGAAGCGCAGCTGCTCTGAATGGTAGCAATGTCGCCCTTGTTAGAGTTTATACCAACAAGGGTCGAGCCATCGTAGGCCTTGACGTTCTTCACGACAACGTTGCGCTGACCCATGGTCTTGCAGTTGCCGCATGAGCGGTACAGCTTCCCGAAGTCGACCACGGTGAAGCCGTCGATGGTTACGGTTCCGAGGCCGTTGTGCTGGATGACCTTATCCTCGGCCCCTGTGGCGCCCCTATCCCACTTTGTTAGCCTAGCCCCTTATCCCCTTATTCCACCACCAACCGAACAACCGCCCTCCAACCCAGTGCAACTTAGGAGACATGAACACAAACTTACCCTCCAATAACACTAGCATCCCCATCCCCCTTCAAGCTCAGCGCGTCCTCGCAGACGGCGGCCCACCACACGTTCTCGACCGTGCACGCGCCCTTGCAGTGGACGCCCTCGATCTGGTCCTTGCCGATGATGGCGTTCTTCAGCGTCGCGCCGTCCTCGAGCAGGAACACGGCGTCCGAGTCCCCGCCCTCGGCCTGCCCCGTGCACGACACGCCGCGCCCGTACGTCTTCATGCCGCCGTCGAACGGCGTGCCGGCTGGCACTGTGCGCGCTGTCGTGAAGGTGACCGAGCCCTTCGAGGCGGGGATCGGGAAGGAGGCTCGCTTGGAGAGTGCGGAGAGTGTGTTGGGCGTTATGGGCGTCGGGGGTGTGGCGAGGGCCGTGGAGGCGCTGAGGAGGGTGAGGAGGGCGAATTTCATGGTTGCGGTTGTTGGAGGCTGTGGGGGTGTTGGGTATCAGGAGGATGATCGAGGAGAAGGGGGTATAACGAATGGACCGCCTGGGTTAAAAAACGTATTTCAAGATGAGTTGGAAAGAATGACAATGGCGAGCTCAGGAGGGTGTCCTTGAGGATGAGGAATATCCTCTCGAGTCTTGACAATGGCATATTTGACCCTTTATATACGTTGTGAAATACATTCTTCTCAATGAACAACGTGAGATCTCATCGTGATCGATGAGATCTCCCCTGACGTTGAGCTGAGCATGCTCTTGGCGATACTCCTGCCAAGACGGTATAGTTGCTGGAATTGGAAACTAACTCTACGATTCCCAGTCCGTATAGTCAGAACCGCGCTTGGCTGCTCTACGAGACAACGTAATAGAATCCACCACAGTACTACATCCTTCCCTTATAAACACTCTACCACAAACATTGTGCTAATAGAATCATCTCATCTTATACATCAGATGGACTGATTTATAAATTTATCCTTCCCGTCGTGCATATTCCGTCTCGAGGTCAACAGGCTAATATGTTGAATTACGAGAGTTATACTACATCAGAAAGGGACGATGGTCGACGGTCGTCCAATCTGGAAGTTTTTGGGAAGGTCTTTTAGAACAGTGGCATAAACGCCAAGCGTAATGAGCAGGGTGTTCAGTAAGTGAAGTCGGAAATTGGCTTGTTTGACCTTTGGTTTGACTTACTTGGTCTTAGTTGAACTTTCGAGGTTCTGACAGATGGAGACTTGAGTGGGTCCTAGAATGTGAAGATATTCAGGTCTACCTATCCTTTGATCTTTAGTAATTAGACTTTGGTAGTTAATTTTCTGGATTAGAAGAATCCTATTCCGATTTGAGAGCTTGGAGGTTGACCAAACTAAATTAACTAACTACCTTGTGGAGAGCATCGCCGAAATGCGATGGGATTCAGATCCACTAGGCGATTATTCGTGGAATATCTCGCTAAATATTGTTTCACCAGATTCCCCGGTGGACTCCTATTTGCCTTGCACGGGAAGAGCGTACGTATGTACGTAACAGTACGACTAGTAAGGATCGACATCAGACAAGTGGATCGACGGAATCTCCACTGTTTCAATACGGCGGCATATGCTAAAATAGTCAGGCAACCTTGCGATTCACATAATCTCCTAAGATCTCTTCGTTCTCGAACTCAGAGGCTGAGGTTTTGAAGAGTACTGCTAGCTACTTATAATCTACCTACCTAGTTAGTCTTGTATACAATTTTCATGTCCCTCGCCCTTTTGAAGAATAGAAAGAATGAATAAAGTTTTCCTAGCCACTTTTGTGTTAAGAATAAATCCAACCTCACGAAGCGGAGGTAGCAAATCTCATTCGAGGTACAAGACTCAACTCGTAGGAAATCCTCGTTGATAACTACCCATGACTCCCGAGGAGTCCCTCTTTACTAGCGCCCTCGCTCAAGACCAAGGCGTTTTCGGCTGCTTCAACACCTCTCCATCGAGTTTAATCTCAACCTCCTCTCTCTCGTGGTAGAAACACAAACACCCCGCGATGTTTGCACACTCGAGAGTCGGAGTCTTGTAGTACCACACTAAATCCTCAACTTTTGCACCCTGAAGCCATACCTCATAGTAGTTCGCCTCACCCTTATAGGGACAGGCTGTTGTTGTCTCGCTCTCCTTTAGTATGTTGCGCTTCACCGCCGTGGGAGGTATATAGTACCGGCACGGCAGTCCTGTTTCATATAGGTGGTAGGAGGAGTTAGTCTTCGCAACCAACTCGCCTGCAACACGGACTTCGAGTGACCGTGTTGAGTGCAATACATCCACACGCCGGAACGGATCCTTCGGATGCACGTATATAGGTACGTCCTCCTCAAACCAGGCATCCGCTGCGCCGAACTCGAAGCGCACCATATTCTTTAGAACCTCTGAGCGTTGTCCCATATTTCCCCCGAAGACGAGAATACGGTCCGTGGATCGAGTATGAGGAGTCAGCTTTGCTGTCCAGTACGGGGAGTTTTTATCTATAGGGGAATATGAAGGTAGAGCTCCATGGAATGATTTGAACGGCACATAGTAGTACGGATAGTACTCGTGTTCCCAGACGTACAGTGCAGATGTCGTATCTACGATGTACTCGCCATCGAACAGGATGCGTATTCGGCGAGATGTAGGCTGAGTCTTAACAGGGCCCTCTTCCACCAGCTTCTTGCCAAGTTCAAGGAGATCCCGTTTTATATGAGGGCTTGCCATGTTCAACCGCGATGTTGAATAGTGATAAATGTAGCCTAAAGGAGGTACAACTAATCTCTTCAAATAAATTAGATGTGAGGTGGTGAGATGGTAAGATCTAGAGTGATACATACTTAGGTACCTAGATAGCTTAGTGAGTTAGTCTTGAAGATGTATTCCTGAAGAGATTCCTGTATGAATTGTTTAGATAATACTTGTTATGAGTTTGATGATTCTTTCACCATTCGTATTGTTGACGTCACGAAATAAGAAATAAAGGCTAGGTTTTTAGGGTTAAGGTATTCATTAACAATAAACATTAATATATCTACCTTTACTTAATTCCTCCCCTACATGTAGATATGCAGGGCGAATAAGTATGGCGGGGTAACTGCAGCTCCAGCTCCAGTAGAGGTCTGGCCATGTGTCTTCCCAGCCTATGCATCTGTCCCGTCCATCACGACACTTCTGACGTGTCGTAATTCAATGTCTCCCGAGACTCGTGGCGTCATCGATAGTTCCGAGATGTTAAGTCGTCAATGAAGAAAAGTCTTCGGCAATGGAGACAACCCTCGGCGATGTCCCTTGAAAAGAAAAGGAATGAAAAAAGACTTGAAAAAAAGGGTATCTCGAGTTATTACAACCCCCCGAACCGTAGGCCTTGCGGGGATTTTATTGCATGCCTTTGTCGTGTCCCCGAAGTTAGTCTGATGGGATTTCGACCGTTTTCATGCGATGCCTAGGACGCCATTCCATATGCTACCTCCAATGCGACCCATGTGTTTTCCTACAATTCCAATTCCTGATGTATGCGATGCCTTGCTGCGTAGTAAAAGTCGCCAGGCGAAAAAAAAAACCGTATCGACGGCCAAATGTATCACTCCCCCCTTAACACCTGCGCAATGCTTATAAGAAAGGTGTAACGTGTGTCTCGCCCGGTTTTCTCATCTTGGCTTATGTTAGTTTCCCTAATCGTCAAGGAAGGGGTCATAATCAACCTCCAACCTCTTGGCTGCGGGCTCCTGATCCTCGAGGTCCTGCTCCACAAGTCCGTGCTTTTCTAACCAGAGCTTTCGTAGCACATGGTAGATGAAGAGATATTGCGACTCGGCTTGGACCATCTGCTTTCGTTGTACTCGAAGGGCGTCGACAGTCTCGTATACGATGTCTCCTTCGTCTTTGTCTTCGCTCTCTTTGCGACGGTCGACATCGCCGGACTCGATCTCTCGCATGAGGTGTTCCAGGGCGATAAAAGTTCCGCTTCGTCCTACGCCTGCCGAACAGTGAATAATTCGAGGGTTATCCTCACACGCGTTCTTCTCTCGGGATAGGCGCATAAGCTCGAAGAAGCTATCAATGTCTTCGAGGGCGGGGACACCGAAATCGGGCCATTTGCGATATAGTAGATGCCACGCCGTCGTGATTTCCTCGCGGCCCTCCACTTGAATGGCAAGCTTTCGTACCTCGATGGCACCCTCGGCATGCTCTTCGACGTTAACGCATTGGATCTGCGCACGGAAACCGTCACCGAATTCATCGTCCTCTCCAATTACCCATGGCTCTTCGTCGATATCGCGGGGGAAATATTGGTAGCACTTCTCCATTCCACCCTCATGCGTTTCGGTTAACATGACAATCACAGCCGGGCTCTGCAGTTGCTCCACTACCATTCGCCAGACGTGATCCATTGTTCCAGCCTTCGGTCCCTGCATGGCGATGTAACGATGAGGCGGTTTGCCTTCTGGGTCTAGGGGAGAGTGAAGGACGATGGGGGAAGCGTTGATGTAATCGATATGACCCTCGGGAACCTGCAGCTTGACGCGGTTATTGGCCCATGGTTGGATGTTCGCATATCGGTCAAGAATCTTAGCCTCGGGTGCAGTTATGCGAGCGAATTGAAAGTTGGGAGACGGGTTATCCTGGCCTTCTCGGAGACGCATACGCTCCGCCCAGTTAAGGTCAATGAACTTAGCATCGATCTCTGTAAAGAAAGCAACAGTAATTAGTATCTTCGTTTTAGACCACTGGTGAACTAGGGCTTGAGTAATAACATATTGGTGCGATTTAGAGTAGACATACCTTGGTCCGACAGAGTAAGAAAAGCTGGAATCTTCAGCTTAGGTGTTTCCACGACCGCCTCCATCCCATCCTTGTCTTCGCTATTCGCCGGAGTTAACTTGTCTTGTTCGACTGTGCCATCCTGACTAACGACAGCAGGTGAGGTAGAGGTGGAGACCGGCAACGAGACCGGGGTAGGTGATCGTGCACGCTTGTGGGAATTGCGGAAATGGAATCCTCGTCGAAAGGGGGATTTTAGCGGCGTGTTCTCGCGAGGGAGTTGGGTGGTTGATATGGTGAGAGATGGAGGCTGTTCACGCTGGTTGGTACCGGTAGCGCCGTTGGTAGCGCCGAGTTTGCGTTCCGATGACGACTTGTCCGGAGGTGAGCCAGCTAGGGAGCCAGCTAGGGAACCTGATTGAGGAGTTGCAGGAGAACCTCTCTTACTGCGCCTGAAGCGCGAAGATAGATGGTCCATTGTAATCGGGGAGACTAAATAATATTGGAGATTACGAAGACGAGAGATCGGGGTCGGGATCGGGAGTCGAAGAGACAATGATGGTGATGGTGATGGTGTGGTAGCCGAGTGAAGTAGACTTCGAGGTGCCGATACTTTGGGGGTGGAAAAGTATGTGGCGTTGCCCGGCGTTAGGTAATGGATCGTATTGAGAACGGTCAGAATGGTATAATTCGAAAAGAGAAGAGGCGGAGCTGACCACGAGCTTGAAATAATTGGCACGTGGTAGTCGTTGCGCAGTTCTCGGGAAGTAAAGTGAGGCAGGGTAGGGCAAGGCTAGACTAGGCCTTGCGTCGTCGCAAAAAGTGGTATTGAAAGAAGGAAAAGTGTAGACCAAGTTGATCAGTACCGCCGAATGTGAATACAAGCGGCAGGTAAGAAGTTTGGTGTAGAAAGGTAGAGTTTTGAGACCAAGGATTTCAAAATGGGGTGTTTTTTTTTTAAGAGGTAGAAGTAGTGTAGCTGCTTCTAAGAATGACGAATGCCATTCACCTACAGAGTAGTTTTAACGGAGAGGCGACGAGGGCAGGGGGATTAGGATAATTAAATCAGAATGTGGGTCCTCATTGGATGCATGTGGATGTCTCAGGTTGCACACGATGAATGACCTGGTACATACACGTGGTACGTACAGGTACCTATGGGAGTTGGAGATACTTAGATACAGGACTAGGGCTGCTAGGGTAGGCGATCATGCCCACACGTACCCGCTGGATGGATTTATGATGTTTCGACAATATTGTGAAAAAGGGGTGACGGATTAGTTTCGGAATGTTATATTTAGTCGAGAAACTAACCTACCAAAGTATTTTTGGATTTCTAGAATCATGTTTTGGAAGAGTTACAGGTTACAAAATAGAGGAAAGAAGAAGAGAAACCTTCAAGATTCAATACCTACATACAACCAAGTACCTAGGTAGGTACCTACATAATTCAGCTAGGAACGACATCAATATGACTGCATGGGCTGCTCGATCTAAATTACCCCACACCGTGTGAACTAACCTGTCGTCTAGGATATCGTCGTCGTGCTGCAGGTGCCAAAACGTTGTATTTACCTGTCCATAGAAGCTCCCTAGAACCTGACAAACGACCCGAGCTAGTGGTTCATCTGCCGCTAACCTTAATATTAACCTTACCTTAAAAGTTTAAACCAGCTTCCAACTTTGCTTTCACTTCGCTTCCTGATACAGGTAGTACAAATCGTACATATTCCCACATGCGCAGGCTATTAATATGTACTATCGGGTAATTGCCAAGGCCTGCTTCCTTAGCACTTCCTATTTAGCCTCACTTTCATTGTCACCATCGCCCTCATGTTTGGTTTCGTTCACTTTGCCTTCACAAGTCAAAGAGAACATGCTATGAATCAACAACAGATTAGAAGCACTAGCATTGAGACAGGCAATGATGGAGCCTATTTATTACACATATTCGTATGTGATGAGGAGGGAGCACACATGCCAGAAATACATGGGGAATAATTACCAATAATATCTAATTATGAGAAATTTACAATCCTATCGTGTAGCCTTCATAGTTTGGATGCAAATTCAGAGCTGACAAGACCAGTGATCGATTTTATCCGTCCATACATCGAATCGAAACACGTTCATGGGCATGAATCATCGACCATGATGATGTATGAATAGTTTGCAACGAGTCACTGTTCGAGCGGCTACTTGGCATACGTAGTTCAAACTAGCACACAGTTAGTTTTTATCAAGCACTGATGCGTGGACCATGAGAAATTATACGTTCCCAAAATGAATGTATCGTTAACTTTGATGGGAGGCTTTCTATCTAACCTGCCGTCGAGAAAATCAATTTCGAATCACGTTTAAACAGCGTCAGAGTCACCATGTCTTCCGGAGGTAGCGGTTCCAACGATTCTCTGAACATTGCCCTGCAATGGCTAGAGAAACGATCAGTTACACCATCTGATTCAAAGAAGATCGGATCGATAGAGTCAACATCGACCAACTTCAGCTCTGGTAGCGGTTCCGGATCTGAGTCTAGCAACAGGGCGTATACCTCCCAAAACCCATCGTTCACCTCTCCTGATACGCGCTCATACGGCTTTTCGATCGCACCTCCTAGAAGTTACCCCTCTACGAAGACATAATACTGAAATATATCAAACCAAGGAATGGTATCATGGTTATTCGTGTAGGAAACTTATGGGAAAGACAATATGATGCGCCCCGTTTGTATCTCCTTAATGGTTGGTAATTGTCTGCGGGCACGGTTTGATAAATAGAATACTGTCCACCTGACCTAACCAGACGTACCTACTCTCAGTTAATCATAATTCACGTTCCATGTGTGTCAGTTTCCTATACTTAAAAACAGAGTACTTATTAAGCTTTATCTACAGACAACTGCCAGTTAAGGAGATATCTGTTAGGGGGCTGGGATTAGGTTAAAGCTCGAGAGTTTCACCAATTTCTTCGGACGGAAAGCTTACAAACACTATGGATTATTCGAATAACTACATAGGAGGTAGGTATGTATTTATTCATTATTTTATAAAAATATCAACGGCAAAAATAACCTCATGGAACATCCGAATTATGAAGCAGAAAGCTGCATATGGAAGCCAGCTGTTATTGCCCGTCCTATACTCGCTTTCATGTTAAACCCTTCTACACAGGGTTATTCGCGTTGCGAGTATGGAGTGAAAAAAGGAGAACTGGAAGTAGCATGGAGACTTCAATAGGTCCATGTTAAATGGAGTAGCCGTGATGGTCGGTAAAAGTAGTTGAGAGCCGTAATCCGATGGCTCACAACTCCGGTCCAATCCAACACATGCAAAAAGTCCTCTAGGAAATTGTTAAACCTTCTGATTTTCTCTTTAAATATCGCAAATTCTTTCCACGCACACTTCATTCCAACCACTGGTGGACATTCTTCAACCTCTGGAATGTCTGGGACGTCTAACCAGGGAAACATAGCATCAAGTTCAGCCCGGAAAACTGGAATATACTTCTCCCAAGGCAAACCATCAAGTAAATCAGGTTTCTGGTCGATGTGAAATGTCTTCAACTTCCCCCAAGCTTCGTCTACATGGGCCCTGCAGTCGTTTATCCATGTTTTTAGAGAAAGGCAATCCTCGTGGATCTCTTTATTTTTGGTAACGCGGGAGATTTCCGGCTGGCAGGTGCGTGGTTCCTGGTGTACTTCGTCGGGGTAGACGATA
Organism: Annulohypoxylon bovei var. microspora; assembly: GCA_022836615.1. Classification (NCBI taxonomy): domain Eukaryota; kingdom Fungi; phylum Ascomycota; class Sordariomycetes; order Xylariales; family Hypoxylaceae; genus Annulohypoxylon; species Annulohypoxylon bovei. The sequence continues at coordinate 69,754 of MU405374.1, forward strand.
CACAAGTTCCACCATATCCTAGAACAAACAGGAATGATAGATCGTAGTTCTGTCTGAAGCCAGCAGGTATCACAACAGGCCCATATCGCGGATGGTGATCGTAAGTCGGCCCCAGGCAGAAAAAGCCCATGTGCGAGAGTGTGTCCACAGCTATCATGCCGGAAGGGCCTACGGCAATAGGGGCAATTTCGCTTCTCCCCACTGACAATAAGCCACGGTATGATGCAATCACTATGGAAAGCATGACCGCATGGCATAATAGCTGGGATAGTTGTATCCTCGTCAAATTTGCAAATCGAGCAATCATGAAACGGACCGCCTCGTAAATCATCATCGATATCATTTTCGAGTTCGGACGGTGTTAGGGCAATTAGGATGGCGTTTGATAGGCTAAGAGACATTATATAAAAATTATAGATAAATTGTAATATATTCATATTTACTGTAGGCATAGGTGCCCAGGTGGTGAAGGTAGTGAAAATAGTGAAAGTGATGAAAATAATGAAGGTGGTGAAAATGGTGGAGGCAATCACATATATAAGTAACTATGTAGATACATGATGAGTTGGAATTATACCACCAGAAGCTTCAAGGCTTTTGACCAAGTTGAAGAGAGAGGGTTGGAAGTACCATGTCAGAAAATATTAGCTAGATCGATGTTAAAAGGTAGTGGAGGATGTATAATACCTACCTAATTATTTTCTGATCATGAGATGAAAACTTATTTCGAGAGCACATTCTCCGCTATCTAGAAAAAAATCTTCTCAATCCCTCGGGTATTCATGGGAGAAATCTACCCATAGCTTCATTTATGTTTTAAATAAGTTAAACGGTAAGAACTGTATATACGCGATGGTGATATATGAATGTAAGACGGTAGGCGCTGGAATATATCATAATTAGGCGTATATAAGAATGGCAGAGATATGTATCATATCATTCCGATTATAGCAGTAGGTAGGAAACCTACTGGGTATGCACTTGGGAGAGATGTGTTACCTATTATTATATACAGTATGTTGGTATGTTAGTGGTGGACAAGAGGCGTCAAAGAGTTTGTATAGTCTCTCATCCCAAATTTAACGTAATAAGACTAACGAAAGATGAATGAACTAATATAAATAAATTAAACACATATTGAAGATACTTTATAAAACAGAAATGTAGGGGAAAGTAATTATGAATGGTTGGAAGTTGGTAATACTCAATTGCGACGAGGCAATGAATCTAGCAGACATGGCCGACAATAAATAGGAAAATTTGTAGAAGTCCAAATCAATTACATAGGGTGTAAAAAGAGAAAGCCTCCAAACCTAGTGATCAAAAAGCAATCACTGGTCCCAGAGAGGCTTGAACTCTCGGCCTTCGCATTACTCAACATTTCCTCTGCATTAGAGGAGAATATTAGTACGACGCTCTGACCAACTGAGCTATGGGACCCTATCGGATTCGCTATCCGAAACACGTGGTTCATGAAATTTCTAAAATTGGATCAATTATATACATAGTACATACGTACATACATACATACCTTAATCTTATCTTATCGCGGCTGAACTTAGGTTCCGACCCGCATTGGTAGCAGGCAGGTACCTGGCAACTTTCAATTGCCCACTGACGTTATTTGTATTATTTGTACGTGGAAGCTTCCGTGACAAAGAATAAATAATAAATAATTCCACAATTCTCATATTCACGTTCACATTCACATTCACATTACGGCAATCCCACGTTCACCGTAGACCATGTATGAAGATTCTTGGTACAACTTCGTACCAGATCATACCCATAAGAGGAACCCTTCCGTACCACAGACCTCAGCCTCGGGACATAGGAGACGAGAATCTCTCCTTCAACAGCCCAATGTTAGTATTCCTTTACTCCTCTACCTTTTGCGACGCTCCAATATTTTTAATACTCTCAGTATTATAGAAACTGTAGTTACTAACAATCAATAATGATTCTAGGGAAGCAAACAAACCGACCCAATCGAACCGCTAGAAGGGTTGCTTGAAGAACCTGAGACGATAATTAGTCCTCCTGAAGCAACATTAAGTCGAAGGGCAAAGTCATACTCCGATTTTTACCATGTCGTTCGTGCGCAGATCTCCAAAGATGCTGCTGCTGCAAAGAAGAAGCGAAGGAGGGTTAAGGAGAAAAACCTAGATGCGCTGATGGTTGAGAATGTTGAGAAGGTCAACCGGCATCGAGCATTACCGCAGTTGGAGTCTTTCGATGATGAATTAATCGAGGCTAGCCAACAGCAATACTTGTATGGCGCCTGATACTGAAACGAGCGACAGTACGGTCGCTGACAGGGACACAGGCTTTACCGAGACCAATTAGACATGACCGAACGACATCTAGACACTCTGATCACCGACGCCAATGGTGCCTTGGACCTTCTCACCTCATTGACCGATTCGTTTCGTGCGGTGGAGGCGCAAACCTCCTCTTTCCAGGCCCAGTGCGACGACTTATTGGCGGAGGAGAGGAGATTACAGAAGCTGGCCGACGAGGTTGGCACGGACTTGCATTACTATGCATATCTGGATGGTGTTACTAGGAGGCTGAATGCTCCCGGAGCTAGCCGTTTGGTAAACCACGAGAATTTCGGCGAGATCCTGACGAATCTGGATGCTTGTATAGAGTTCATGGTCGAGCATGTTAGTTACAATAACATCATTCCAAGCTTACTTCTAGATGTTGTCGCTAACTCGAAATAGCCTGATTACCGAGACGCTGAATCATATCTCGCAAGATACCAATCCTTACTTACTAAAGCTCTTCATTTGCTTGAAGTTGGTTTTACCGGTCACCTCGACCGAGTTTCTTCGGAGATATCGAAACAAATTACAGCTACCCAATCTGACTCTGCCCGACATGCCCTTGCCTATGGCAGATTTGAAGAAATGGTACTCGAGATGGATGGCTTGGTGACGAATGCCCAGCGCGTTATTAGCAGTTGCTTTGATCAGCTGGGAAGTCCGATCCTTGGGCAGAGCTTTGATTACTATTCGAATACCGCTCTTAACATTTTCTCGTCTTACTCGGATGTAAGGGATCGTGATCTTCGCCCCATGACCCAACATGACCTCGAAATTTTTAGGAAAGACGTGAAGGAGATTAATGTAGAAACTGCCTGCCGCAACTTCATCAAGCAGTGCTATGAACGATCTTATGATGAAGCTAGTCTATTCGCAAAGATCTTTTCCATCGAGCCGCAGTACAGCGCGGATCCCCAATCCGCCTACGTGGCTCTGAGGAGCCATCAAAAAGCACTGGTATCTGTTGCAAATATTGTCCCGGTTGCGACAACATTACAGTCAACTCTACAAGCAAGCGAACTCCAAACAGTATGCAATCTTCTTGGATGGATCACGAATGAATACCTTCTATTGGAGTACGACGAGGAAGAAACTCAGCAATATGCTGTTCACTGCCATGATCTCACCGCACGACTGCTCATCGAACACCTCTGGCCCTTTACCGATAATGCCTTCGATGCCGAAGTCACTAAATCTATATCAAGGGCTCCCGTCTCATCCGAATCCCTCAAACTTGCCCCGGTTGTGAATGGTGTTGCATCATCTAATGCTCATCCGATTACGAAACGTGCCCTTGAGCTCCTGGCTATGTATGATCAAGCTATGCCAAAGGAAAGAAGTGTGAGTAAACCTAGGCGTCCTTTTTGCAATAAAGAGTTCAAATCTAACTTGTTTCAATCTAAAGTCGAGTCCTGTTGTCTTCCGAGTCATAGACGAGACTATCCTTGCTATGCAACGTGCGGAGTCTCGACTGAAATCCAACAAAGCAGCTAACCCCGATCCCGATCCCGACTTGTTCATGATTAAGAATTTACTCATTCTCAAGAACGGGTTAGTATCCCTCGAGATTGGCGATGTTAGACCTTATCCTACGGCGATGCAGCATTTCGGCCAAATATGGGACGCTCTTAGCCCCCAAAACTGGATGGGCTTATTCCGGGGCATTATCGGCGGCTCACTATCACTCGGTTTGTGGTCATCAGCAACTGGCAATTCTGCGAACGGCAAGGCCGTACCGCCCAAAAGTCAAGCCCAGCCAGAGCAAGATGTGAACGATAAGTTGGACGAATTGCTGCGGCAGAGCATCTACGCCTTCACACAACGGTGGGGAACATTAATCAACGCTGCGAGGGGCGGTAAGCGTGGCGCCAAGAGCCTCGTAACCACCGAGAAGGAGTTAGATGAGAAGCTCTTGATTGCATTTGGCGGCCAGCCTGAGGTGGTGGCTAAGCTGAAGGAAGCCATCCAAATAAACGCCCAGGCTCAAAAGGAGATGAAGGCCGAGAAGGGCGCGAGATAGCGTGGGTAGATGTAGTAGACTTGGGCTGTACACTTTGACGATAATTTTCCGCTTCGTTGAAGTTACCTATTTAGGTACGTGGCAATTGTCGTTTAATGCGCTATATTTTCCCTCGGCAAACTGAACTTATCTCCAAGTTTATGAAGGCTTTAAAGGACGACCATATCACCTGCCTTCAGGCAGTGCTACTTGTAAAGTCGGACTTTTTATCCTTGCGTCAATTGTAAGGAGATTGTTAAGTTCCATCGAAGCTCGTGATTCAAAAACCTACCTTTGGAAGACTCAATACGGGGACACGAATGTAGGAAATTGAATCACACAGGCGTAACGCAGGCTACCCGAGCGCCACTGCTTAATAACCAGCAACCCTAACCCCCACCCTGGTTTCGTAAATTCGTTCAGATACATTGTAGCAAGTATGATCAGTGTATGACACTGTTGGAATGTGCGATGAAAGAATGACCCATAGATCAAAGCAGTTGCACTTGAAGGGATCAAAGCTCTTTCATTTTATACGGTATTTAGGATCAAAGAGAACACAATCAACCCCTCAGAATCATGACTGCCTGTGTAATGACTTTCCGAGTTACTCTGTACACTGCATCACGTCGAAATCCCCAACCTACAAGCCCTTCATCATTCAACCAAAAAGAAAACCATCATGGCCTCGACACAGACAATCCAAGTCCCGCACCTCGACGCCACAGTCGGGTACGAGATATCCAACGGCAAGCTCGACCCGGCTAAGCCCACGCTCGTGCTCATCAACCCCTTCTGCGCGACCGCCGAGTACTACCGCGCGCAGCTGGACAGCCAGCAGCTGACACACGCTGCCAACTTGGTGGCTATCGAGCCCCTCGGCCACGGCGCCACGACCTGCGCCTCTGAGCACTTCACGTACTGGGACTCGGCGCTCGTCGCGCTGCAGGCCATGCAGGGATTGGGAATCAACAAGGCGTACGCGCTGGGGACTAGCCAGGGCGGCTGGATTGTCGCGAGGATGGCGCTGCTGGCGCCGGAGAGGGTAGGTTGGATAGGGGAGTGCGGTATTCTGTGGGGATGTGAGGCTGACGGGTGGTAGATACTGGGGCTCATTGCCTTGGGCACGTCGATGGATAGCGAGTCTGCTGATTCTCGCACGAAGGGCTGCTGGTAGGTCCAAGTTTCTCGCTGTTTCATGATATGCTTAGGGGGTAATGGGATATCATTCCCAGTCGTCATAATGCACGGCAAAATATGCGACGTTGTCAATAAACCCAGTGCTGATATTGCCGGTTTGTGCGCTATCGTAGGGACCCGGCTCCGTTTGCCACACCTTTCCTACAGGCATGGAGCAGCTCTACGCCGACCCCAGATTTCGTCGTTGGTGATGATTGGATCCAACCCGTGCTCGGGCTAGGGCTGGGGTCTGCGGCCACGCCCGCTGCTATGGAGTTCTGGTCCGAATCAATCCGGCGCGTCTACGAGGGTGATCAGGGGCGCCGGAAGTTGAGGATGGCTACCATCAATTTAGCGGAGAGAGATGGGCTACTCCTTAGGGTAGGGGACATTCAGTGCCCTATTCACTGGTATCAGGTAACTCTCACCACATTCATATATCTAGCTTAGATAGGATTTAAGCTAATAATTCCAGGGAACGGATGACCCGATTTACGGCTCGATTGTCCCGCAGGAGCATATTAAGCTCTTCACGGGTTCAAAGGAAGCCAAGCTTGATTTTATCCAGGGCGGCGTTCACTTCCTCAGTGTTTCGCATCCGAAGGAGGTCGAGGAAGCAATCCTGGAGATGGTGCACTGAAACCTTGAAATAGGGGTATTCATATTAACTGAATGAAACGCTGTGGTAGCAATGTTGCGTGTAATTAACACCTGTAAAAATAAAGTGGTGAGCCTGTCCATCCTTTATACGAGGACATCCACCAAGTCAAACTCCGCTTGATATTTGATTGATTTAATTATAGAGGGGCAAGTATCATGCGGCATCGTTAATCACAGGTAATTTAAGGTTTGCGGGGGAGACGTGGGGCCGGCCTCGGTTCGGCTCAGACCCCCTTTTGAACGCTATGCCCGGCCTCAATGCCGGACCCACATCCCCCCCTTTTCTTTCCTAAATTGGGCATAGAATGCCTCGGTCTATCTGGGTAGCCATCTTAGCAGCGAACCATCACCTCCATACATTTATTTTTCTACAATTTTCTACAACTGATTGGAATTTGTTAACGTCTGCCTTTCGAAATTAAAGATCTTAACTAAGTACTTACCTAGACTTACTTGTTATGGCTTATACATCCAGAGCTTCATCATCTACGGAGGGGTTTTTTCAACTGCTTCCAGTTCTTGAGCCGCAATATACGTCTGAGAAGTCACTAAACTTGGCAGCCCCTAAATCATCACAGCAACTCTCAGACGACCCCGTCCTCGCCCGGATTCTTCGACTCTATCTTCCCCTAGAAGCGCAAGATCAAGTTGGGGCCTCTATCCACAAGTTGTCACGCCGGGTACTTGAACCTTCTATTCTTCAACATGCCGTCGATGCCGAAACAAATGTTCCCACTTTGCATCCCCTAACAACTTTTGGCGAGGTGAACAAAATAGATCCACTCCGCACTTGCGAAGGATGGAAGGCCCTGAAAGCAATAGGTACAGAGGAAGGTACCGTTTCAACGGCATACGATGAGACCAAGGCGAATTATAATCGCAGAATTGCGCAATTCAGTATTATTCACGTCTGGAGTCACTCTGCAGCGGTGACTGTGTGCCCTATGTCTATGACAGATGGAGCGGCGACACTTCTGTCTAGGCACCTAAATGACCCCGACGGTGATCAGCCTGGCCGACAAGCTGTTTTAAACGAGGTATATCGTCGACTTGTGTCTCGAGATCCTAAGCAGAGCTGGACGAGTGGTCAATGGATGACTGAGAGAACTGGGGGCAGCGATGTGAGTGAAACGGAGACACTCGCTCGTAGGCTTACTGGGGACGAAGTTTCCAAGGAAGAGAGACTAGGACCTGATCATGACAGCCTAGGTCAGCCGCTAGGACCTTGGCGAATCGACGGTTTTAAGTGGTTTAGCAGTGCTACCGACTCGGACGTAACGGTGCTCCTGGCACGAACTTCTCAAGGAATTAGTGCATTTCTCGTTCCCATGAGGCGTAAGATCCACACCCGAGATGCGACTAGAGCAAGTGTATCTAGTGATGATGCAACTGAATTGAATGGTATTAGGATTCAAAGGTTGAAGGATAAACTCGGCACTAAGGGACTTCCTACGGCTGAGCTCGAGCTTAAGGGGGCACGCGGTTGGCTCATCGGTCAAGAGGGCAAGGGAACCAAGGAGATATCCGCTATCCTCAACATCACAAGAATCTACTCAGCCGCCGGAAGTCTCTCGTATTGGTCCCGTGGTCTAGCCGTTTGCAGGGCCTTCTCTAAGGTGCGCAAAGCAAGAGGCCGGCTTCTGTACGACCATCCCCAGCACGTTTTCTGGATGGCTGCCGAGACTGTGAAATACTGGGCAGCGACTCATTTTACGTTTTTCGCTATCGCCTTGCTGGGCTGCGGCTCTCAGGGGCGGGAGGCGACAGCCAAGAACACGGCATCCGAGATGCTTATACCGCAGGATCCCATCCACCAAGCAGCCCTGCTACGCCTCCTAACACCCGTCGTTAAAGCGCGAGTTTCTATGGCTAGTGTGAGCGGACTTCGCGAGGCCATGGAATGTCTTGGCGGTGTAGGCTACTGCGAGAATAACGAAGATGGTGGCGTCATGAACGTAGCTAAGATATTCCGTGATTGCATCGTTAATACTATCTGGGAGGGTACTGCTAGTGTTATGGCAGAAGACGTTTGTCGTGTCATTAAGGACAAGCGCATTGCTGGCGGAAATATCATCGAAGCTGTCTTTTGCCGCTGGGCTCTAGAAGCTCTAGAGCATTGCCGAAAGTCTTTCAAGGCAGAATGTCAAGTTGTCGAGGAGATGCTGCAGGAACTCATCACGCTTGTCCGGGGAACCTCTGCCGAGGAGTTGGAATATCGCGGTAGAGATCTTCTAGGCTATTTGGAGACGATTACTAGCGCCATCCTTCTCCTATATGACGCTAGCACAGATGGTGGTGAGGTCGCTTCTCATATTGCCTCGAGATATGTTTGGTCCCAAACAGCGGGCAGCAGTCTGCGTCAGCGGGAGCTTTCTAGTTGGCGGAATGATGCAACTATCGATTGCAAAATCTTTCTAGGAGCTACTTTTCGACCAAAGGCGCGAGATGGGAAATTGTAAAAGTCTAGCCAGAAGCTAAGCTAGGCGGTGGCTCGTCTATATTTGTACTTTGAAAACATATGTATGTGTATACGATGAGATAGAGCCCGGGCGAAGGTTAGAAATAGTACCTAGGTAAATAGTCGGACAACGTCACAGTACTAACGCTGTATTGGACCTACGGATAGTTACCATTCGAACTAGTGACAGAAGACACATAGCATAAGTCACTAGATATGAATAGGTCGATAGTACATAGGTAACGTAAGTTCATACGGTAAAGAATGGGAAACCTTTGGACAAAATCATTGTCCTCGATCAACATGAGTTCTATAAAGATTTAACAAACTAATGCATTGTGTAGCCTTTGTTATATTTTTATTGGCATCTATATAAAGGAAGAGAAACCTCTCTTCATTCAACAACCCAATCTCAAGTTTATCACGTAGTTGAGAATTTACCACCCAGGACGCTTCAAAGTTATACTTTTATCTCGTAAGCAAGCCACAATAGTCAAGCATACACTCAACACATATTAAACCTCTTTTAAAAATGGGGTTCAAAATATTTTTCAAAATATTTGGCTACATCATCGCTTTTATGGCAACCCTGAGTTTCCTTCACCTCGCCATGCTCCTTGAGTCAATGAGCATGCCGGAAATCCACTCATATCCCACCGATATACCAGAATCCGATAGAAAACCATATTACCAAGAGCAAAGATGGACCGAGAACTCAATGTCTCCGGATCTAACACATTACGACATTCTTGAAATCCCTAAATGTTCGCCGGACAGGGTTATAAGGGCCGCGCACCGCCGACAAGCGCAGCGATGGCATCCCGACAAAGTTGTAGAAAGCGAGAAAGTAAAGGCAAACGAGAAAATGTCTCAGATAAATATGGCCTACGGCTTTCTCATGGAGAATAATAAACGCTGTAAGTATGACTTTGAAATAGGTTGCGGTACAAAAGCCCTGGTTGAATGTTTCGAGACGCGCCTAAATGCGGACACAATCGCCCTCGAAGAGAGACGAAGAGAGCATCGCGAAGAAAGAGAAGAACGGAGAAAAATGGAGAAACAGAGAGAATCGAGAAAGGTAGTACCTGACCATCATGGATACGCAGATGATCTCAATATCAAGGATCACAAGGTAATGCTAGCTCCCTTCCGGGTAATGCGAAGGATTATTACTTGGTTTGTTAAAGTCTTGATATTCTGGTAATGAATTTCGAAGTATAAAATCCTAATTTTATCCAAGTAGGTAACTATAGGTAACTACCTAGTAATTAGTTAAAAGTGGTTTCAATTGATTCATAAATGGTTCACTCCCTAATCACCAGCCGAAGAGCGAGAAGACTTAACAAACAAGTGAATATTTCTATTGTATACAATTCTTCATTTTAAGAAATACAGCAAGTCCTTTTGCACGCAGGAAAGGTATCACGTAGCTTTACGTCCCACCACGGACACGATTTCTCCCTGATGAACCACGACCCCCTTTTCTGTTTCCTGTACAGCCTTTGCAAACAAGTCTATCCAGGCTTCTCTCGTCATTGGTGCCTGTGGCTCGTTTTTCTTAGGAGGGAAGAATACATAGAGTTCTTCCCAAACCATTAAATAATCTTCAGTCCAAGCCTTAAAATCACGTTGTCGGAGTTTAGCTAAATGAGAGTGAACATCGCCGAAGCCAAAGTTTTCAACGTGACGTCCTAGATCTCCTAGAAATTTAAATGTAGATCCCCTCGCTTCGCCCGCCGCTTTGAGCAGGTGAACGATTGTGTCGCATGCAGTGGTCGATATTTCAGGGGAAGGTGGTTGGACAAAGTACCTGTCTGCCCGCGATTCTTCCCATTGTATCCAACCGCCAGGTTTTAATAGGGCCAACGCAGTAGAGAGTACGGGTGTGAGGTCTGAGTTGACGACAATACTCGTCAAGGCTCGGGCATGGACGATATCGTAAACGCCTATCATATCGGCAGGCAGCGGCTTGGCAAGGATATCGAGCTTCTTCAAGGTGACTGACGATGGAAGAAATGCAGGCGCAGGGAAATTAATCGGATTAACATCGTAACCATCTAACTGGGCAGATATGCCCTTGCTAGAAAGCTCACGATCGAGATCGTTCAACCAGATGCCGTTTCCGCAGCCCAGATCAGCGACTTTCAATTGTTTAGAGCCTGCAATAGAGGTTTGAATATTCGGCTCTAAGATGTGGCCGAGGGTGTTCTGAAAGAGCAGATGTTGCAAGTGTAAACGTGCTGAGGATCTGAAGTTCCGTGCTGGAGCAACCCAATACGTAGTCGTGTCGTAGATCTGGGTTTCATCGGAAACATTGGCCATCTTTGATAATTTTGACGAGGTGGGGGTGTGATGGTAAAATGTAACAGGGGAGACACAGGGGGGGTTCGATAGAACCAGTATTTCTGCACGTGGGTCAATGCTTGATAAGACTTGTTTATAATATAAAAATCGGCAGAAAAAGAAGAAGTACAAGATAAAAAGGAGATGGTTAGATACATACTGTAATTGCGTATTAATAATACATTCTTATAAGTGCGTACGTCATCAACCTCAACCTTGACATGGACGCCAATTCACCACTATAAATCTCGTGCAATCCTGCAGGAACAACTAACCCCACTCTACATTTAGACCCTGTTCGTAAGGCTGACAGCTAGACTTGATACGGTTATGGGAGGTTCGAATTGGCTTAATAACATGGTCTTAGAGAGGGGTTGAAAGGAAACTAACTTACTCTACAAATCAACCGAGGTGTCAACATTCTCATGTGTATTCCGAAAAAGTCGACACAACAGCATCACTCTTTCCTCAATGATTGTTCGTCTATAATCGGTCGGCAGCGCGCTGGTACAATGCTCTGATGCTGTGATAGTGATTATTTAGTAATAAGATAGATTAAGTTACGAACGTCGAGACCGAGGTTAAAAGTTTCGCACATCTTTGGCGTCCCTTGTCTGTGCATGATTAGATAAGCAATTACATAACTAGCATTCAAGCTAATGTGGATCCCCGATCTGAGGGTTTCCGCAGCAACGCTTGGACCACCTGCGGTGGCAAGCGTTGGCTGCTGAGATAACCTCAGATCGCATGTA